>VZRI01011524.1:61353-86293 GCA_013397515.1 Upupa epops
ACTACGGTGACACAGTGAAGGTTACTCACACAGCGCCGGGGCTGCAAGTACTTTGAAACGGAACCGGCCAACCGCCCGCCCGCCCGTTCTTACACAGGACTCCACCCTGACTGGGCCTAGAAGTAACTCTCCGCCCCCACCCCTCTTCCCGTCCCTTGCTCCGCCCTCCCCCGTTTTGGCGCCAAACGGTGAAGGAGACTGGGACGGGCAAGAAGGATGAGTGACCAGCACCAGCCTGGCTGCCAACTGAACGGGTAGGCCGGGGTCTGTTGAGGGCTCGGTTGAGGGCTCGGAGCGCGGTGGGCAGGTCTGGGCTCCGCAGGGAAGGGGCGTGCAGCGCGGCTATGGCTGTACGGGGGGAGGTGCTGCGACCAGTCCCGTCCCCGCGGGGAGGCCGGTGCTGGCGCCCTTGCAGACCTCATGCTGTTGTATGGCCTGTCCTGCTCGTTTTTGTAGTCAGTGAGACTTCCTGAAATGGAAACCGGTGTGAGAAAAAGGTAACTAAAGTCAAGGAAGCGGTACTGTAAAAGCTAAGTGTATCTAGTGATAGGAGATAGCCGATACTGTATTTCTACGGAGTGTTCGTACGGAGTATTCTTGGGTTATCTCTTGGGGAAAAACTTGAATATAGTTAATTTTCAACGTACATTAACCTGGAGAAAAGGAGGCAGAGGGGAGGCCTTTTTCTTCTCTATGTCTACCTGAGACAAAGTTGGAACCTCAGCTTCTTCACCCTGGTGGAAAGCGACAGGACCATAAGAAATAGCTGCAAGTTGCGCCTGGGAGGTTTAGGCAAGTTATGAAACATTGGAACAGGTTCCTCAGGATGGTGCTGGAGTCACCATTGCTGGAGAGGTTTAAAAGGCAGATAGACAGCACTGAAGGACATGGACATGGTTTAGGAGTAACCTGCAGTACTGGGTTGAAGGCTTGGACTTGAGGATCTTTAGGGTCTCTTCCACCCAAGGATATGCTGTAATTATTCTGTAAGAAAGACTGATATTTTTATCTTTTTTTTCCTCTTGTCTCTCAAAATCCTACCTCCCAGTAAGTAGGTAATTATCATATTTCACTACCTTTATGTGGGGAAAGATGACAGACCTCAAGTAAGGGAGACACCATGTATATTTTATGTAATAGCTGTTATAAACAAAGCTATGAGATGTAAAGAAACTGGTATTGAATACCATCGAGAACACATACCCCATTTGGCTTGTGCAGAACAAGAACACTGCTGAATATGTTTACATTTTAATGCAGTCTTAACTTTTTTACCTTCAGCAAGTTGAGTGACAAAATAATTATAGTTGATCTTCAGTAGCATACTTGACCCTAGGTGTTATCATTCATGTAATCTAGAACATAAAAATGAGTATAAGGAAGATGATCAGCTATAATCTGAATCTATAAACTTAATTTTAACTTGTCTATAGCCAAAGCCTTGGCTTTTGCTCAATCAGAAATTATATGGTTTGTATACATTTCACATTCCTGTGGTTGTGTGCAGTAAGGTGGGGAAAATTTTCTTGCCAAACATAGTGATGTTAAGAAATATGAGTAAGGGTTTGGTGTTTTTAATGTTTTCATGGATTTAAGCCTGACGATTTTTCAGCTATGTTTCTCTGTGACACTTCTTATGTGTACCTCTACTTGTGAGAACAGTAAGTAATAGGTTTTGTTGTGCTTTGAATTAATAGGGTTGCTAGGAAGTAAGTTAACAAAAGGGCATCTCAAAATCTCTTAGTTCAAAGTTGTTGTCTTTCTGGAGCCATTTCTGCAGAATGTAACATTCACAATGATGTCATGAGAGGCATGCAATGTCCAGAGCAGAACTGAACCAAGCAAAACAAAGTCAGGAATGTGTTCAACTGATCATTTGAAGTCCAGTGGTGTTTTGGATTTTGTAAATCTGTGTTAATGACGTATTTTAAATAATCACTTAAATTAGCTGAAACACTTGGCTTTTCATTTAACCCCTCAAAATTCAGTTTGGGGCAGGGAGGGGTGTGGGTGTGTTTTAGTTTCTTCCTGCTGTGAGCTGCTTCTGGCATATAGCCCCAATTCTTAAATTAGAATGATTCCAGTCAGTAGGGGCCCTTTCAGAATCACCTACTTGATTTGTGTGTTTACTTTGGTAATTGACATTTGTGGGTACTATTTATGGTGTTGCCAAAGTGTGAGAGAAGTGTGCTTGTTAATACAAGAGAGCATGTTTCTTTCCTCTTATGTTGAGAGTATGGCTTTAAGGATGGTCCTCATTCGTTCCAAGAACAAGCCAGAATTGCTAACTTGTAATATGCTATTTATGGGCTATTCAAACACAGTAATCTGTCTTTGGTAAATAGCACCCTGTAGGGTTTTAAAGTAGTTTTATCATGTGCTGGCACTGTTTTCACTCAAACAGTGTAACAACTTCATGACAAGCTAACTACAAGCCTCTAATATATGGTTTTGGTTATAAAAATAATAGTTAACAAAATACTTGTCATCTAACATTTGTTTGTCTTTGGGAAGTGCTGGTACTAATGTTGCTAGGAGATGCCTTGGTGCTTACAGTTACCTCAGAATTATTTTGCTGTGTGGCTGTACATTGCTAGAAGCGTATCTCAGTCTTAAGATGCAGTCTTTGGTAATAAAAGTCCAGGAAGAAAAGTAGATTGCCTCTTGTGTTTTGATGGGCTAATAACTGTAACTGAGAGAAGATTCTGTTGATCTAATTTTCAAGTGTAGCAATGAGAGGTGAAAGTTTGTGCAAATTACTTTGATCTCCTCCTTGAAACTTGCTAAGCTTAAATAAGTTAGCAGGGGGAGAAGAGAGAGATCTTCCCTCTATTTGAGATGGAAAACACAGGAATTACCTGCTTGTGTCCTTTGCTGTCTGAGCAGTCTTTCAAACCATAAGCAGGCAAGAGAAAACAATGCATCAGGGTTATTCTTTTTCCTTTCCCTCCTTCCCACTAAAAAGCCCCTCCAGTGCAGGGAAAGAAGCAACGTTTTGTGCCACTTATGTATTACATCAGTTTTTAGAAGGCTTTCCTCAGATGTAATCTCAAGAGAAAGTCTGCTATCAGAGGAGACTACTAGATTTTTGCTGATGAGTGTTGTTCTGAGAGGCAAACTCATGGCAGTAACTGCACAGGCAGAAATGAATAGCAGCATGGGAAGCTACCACATGGAAATCTAGCAAGTGCTTGTTGTTGACACGAAGAAAAAGTATAAAATAGCTTAGTTGAGAGGCACAGTCATAAAAAGATTGTTGTGTATTTCTGAGATTCAGGCATACCATGTACAGGTGTTCTTTTCACCCAAACAAAGTGTTTTCTAAAAGGATAAATTGCTCTGGATTTGAATAGGCAGTGCTCTGAATAGCTCAACCTTGTTATCTAAAACTGAAATTTGCAACATTGATTGGATGCCTTTCCCCTGAAAGGAAATGCTGCATACATAAGTTTCTGGAAAGCACGTAACACTGATGATTTTACTGTTAAAACACTAGTGCGTGTGTGGTCGTCTTAGCCAGATTCTTATCCTGGTTACTTTAATCTTGTGTGTATTAAAAGAATATATTCTGTAATAACTCTGCTGATGGCTGGTTTCTGGTTTTCTTCCCTCCCATAAACTAGTTTTGACAGTGAAGCATCCTGCAAAAAAAGAGAGGATTATTTGGAATGGCCTGAATATTTTATGGCAGTAGCTTTTTTGTCAGCACAAAGAAGCAAGGATCCAAGCTCTCGGGTAAGAAGGTACCATATAAGAATGACATAACCTAATCTATATCACACATTGTATCAGATGCGCATGTAGCACTTTCAGTGGTTTCTTATTAAAAGTTATTTCAGTACATAGCTATTCAATTTTTAATGTGGTATGCACCTTTTGTTGCAGAAATGCTTTTATTGGGTCTGACCTCGTGTATAATTCTGTGTGCAATTGTGGTTTGGAGTTTTGTCAGTCTTTTTTTTCTTCTGGAGGTTAAAATGACAGATGCATTTTTCTCTCCTTTATCCAGTAAGTGTAGTTACAGTTAGATAAAACTGTATCTATAAAACTGTAAGTTTTAGATTGTAATTTTATAAGACACAGCATTTTACAAGTTGTTTTTACTCACCTATGAGAGTGTAAAAATTACCTTTTCTTTGTTCTTAGGAGTTTTCTTCTTCCCTTAAGTTCCCTATAACCTTCTGCTTCACCGTCTGTCCCTACTCTTTGCTTCTTTCATGTGTCTCTATTGAGTATTGAAGTGAGACAATCGATGCATCTCCTGAAACATTGCTCTGTAGGATCCAGTTGTCCTGTTAGCCTGCTTTCGTGTAAAAACGTTGAGAAAACAAATGCAAGAAAGGCCATGCAGTAAAACGTGTGCTAACAGTCTGTTCAATTACTCAATGGATTTCCTACATTGTGGCTTTCAGTTGTCTGAAGGTTATTCATTTAGTGCTCTTTGTTACCCAAGAGGTGGTTGATGAATGCATTATGTGAGTTAAAATCAGTACTTACTGCCATTCCAATAGACCTAAAATATGGGCAGAAAACATAAAACTGGAGCAGCCTATGATTCTATAAGAAAGGTCCCAGTGCAGACTTGAAGTAATAAAGGGTGGAAGTTGGAAGGTCTGGTATTTTAGTGCACATTTGCATAAACCACAAAAGTTTGAGAGTCTGCATCTGCCTAGGTCAGCACTACTGCATTTCTGTCTTCCATACCTTTTGCTGCTGCATCATACTGATGATGGAAAAGCTAGTTTGGGGAGGTTTAATTCGGTGATGATTCAGTTTCCTGAGCAAGTTTCAAATCACAGTCAGATGAGGAAGAGTGCTGGCAACCTTGGATAGGGACTACGTGACTGGAGGGGAAGCAGGGTGGCATCTTCTGTGATTTATTTTAAAGCATAACCAGTGAAGTACAGTTATGACCTTGCTCGCTAAATGATGTGACAATATAAAGTCAAGCTTATGTCACTTGAATTAAGATTTTGTTACTGACTTTTCAATTCTCATCTTTCTTGTTGATGCATCATTGTCTGTGCCTTTGGTACTATATAAATCTGATTTTATTTAGGTTGGTGCCTGCATTGTAAATTCAGAAAATAAGATAGTTGGAATTGGATACAATGGGATGCCTAATGGTTGCAGTGATGATGTGCTACCCTGGACAAGAACAGCAGCGCACAGACTTGACACAAAATATCCTTATGGTAAGGTTTCTTGTTGTTGTCAGGTCAGACTTGTGATGTCTGTATATGTGAAAGTTCAGCTGGTAAGACATCATTTTTTCCTCAACTCGCTTTATTTTGTTAGAATGCCTGTGTGTAGTACATCAGAATAATAATCACAACTCTGAAAATAAATGAAAGCAGCCTATATGATGGACTGACTTTGTGGTAAAGTATGTTCATAAATGATGAACCACTTCGGGTTGTGCAGTGTAAATGTACTGTGGCTCATGAGAACACAGTCGCAATGTATGCGGGTGATTGCTGCTTCTGTGTGTCTCTACAGAAATTAGAGACCCTGTATTTGGCAAAACAAATAGGTTTTAAAATTCCAGTGGCTGTGGGACATTCCAGTGTTTAGGTGTTGATGGCATAGGCAGTACATATTATGAAGGCACTGGATTTTGTCTTGAAGTATTGCAAGGCCATGTTTGACTCATTTGGTGTGCAGTAGATCTCCTGACAATGGGTGAGGTGGCTTTCATTGTTTCAGCTTCTACATTCACACTTACTAACTGGGCAAAAGGAATGGAGAACAACAATGGTTTTATGGTGAATGTGTCTGTGTGCTTTTGTCTTTGCAGCAGGAATCACTAAGGTTGGAAGGGACCTTTAGAGAGACTATCTACTCCAGCCTCCCTACCATGGGCAGAAGTGCCTCTCAAGTAGGCATGGTTGATCAAGGCCTCATCAGGTGTGGTCTTAACTACCTCCAGGGAGGGGGCATCCACAGCCTCTCTAGGCAACGTAGTCTCTCTACCCATGTACTGAGTTCTCAAAACTTCTTTCTATGATCTAATCCAAACCTACTTTTCTTCAATTTATAATCATTTCCCCTTGATCTATCACTAGATCCCCCTGCGAATCTAGTTTTCCAGGCTTCCTGTAGGTTCCTTTGAGGCACTAGAAGGCATCTATAAGGTCCCTGTGGAGTCTTTCCTAGGCTGAACAATGCTGCCTCCCCCATCCTGTCCTTATGGCAAAGGTGCTCCAGCCCTTGGATTGTTTTTGTGTAGTTTGGCCTTCAGCAAGCCTGCTTTGAAGGGTCCTCTGTGAATCTTAGTGCACCAGTCAGCAGGGCTGTACAATTACTCCTCTGGGCCAGGGGTGAGTGCAGTAGCTGATGTTGGGGAAGAATTGTGGTTAGGACTGGTAAGGAAGTGGGGAATCTCTGCTCTCTTACTCTCTTTCTCCCTTTTTCATCCTTCTGCTTCCATGCCAGCTCCTGCTTCACCACCTGCCTGGGGTAAGACCAGTGCAGCAGGAGTTGTGAGCATGGGAAAGACTGATATTAGGAGCTCATTCACCTTCTGCTGCATCTCAGCCTGTCCTTGGCTCAGGAATGGCAGGGAGAAGAATCACAAAACTGAACAAGAGCTCTGAGAAAGCTTTCATTCCCCTATCATGGGTGGGGGGGGGGAAATAAGCATGGAGTTCAGCTTTTGCATAGACTTTTCCCATGTATGGTATTTATCTCTGCCTACAAACCCTGTTTTTAGTTTGTGACTTCTAACAATTGGTCTGATACAAAACTTAGACTTGCATGAGTGTTCATGTTCCCTGTGTTTACCCAGAGCACTCTAAAAACCAGCATTACATTTTCTGGTTTGCTGTATTGTTGGAGTAAAAGATGATCTGCAGTGGTCTAGCACATAATTCATCAGTTTCATATTTGAGTTTTTACAACTCCAGTACCTTACTGGTTCACTTTACCAATTTATAATAAAACCTCTAACATTACCTCTGAAGCTTAAGACATTTCCATGTTATTTTTTTATGAGATGTATTGGTGATACTTGGGCCAGTTCCTGCCAGATTTTGTGTATGCTCTAAAACTGCCTTTACATATATTGACAATACGGTAATGGTGCAACTTGGCATGACAGATTTTTATTTATAGGGTGAGGAAGCAAGTGTTAGCCCTCTGGTTAAAGTACTGAAAACAGAATATTGATTTTGGTTGAATCTTTATGCAGCTATAAAGTCTCTGTTCTGAACTCAGATCAGTGTGGATGGTCTCTGGGACCTGAGCATATTCCAGGCACTCAAATCTAAGTTGAACAGTTTAAACTTGTAATTGTACAGCTTGATGAGGAATCTTTGTACAAGATGATGGGAATATTTTTTTAAGTCCACTCTAACTTCAAAAGTAAAAATCTCTAACATGTGATGTTTAAAAAAATGCAGCTTGGAAAGATGAGTTTGTTTCTAGTAGTTGGTTAAAACTGCAATTCCCCCCCAAGAATCTTAATCTTCACCTCATTAAAAAAAAATCACAACTTTGTAACATGAGGTGTCTGCTGTGATGAATAAACGACCTATTTTGTAATTCACAGATCGTTTAAACTCTAGCATTTTCTTATTAATCTTGATAGCACAGTTGACAGGCTAGACAAGTGTGTATATATATAAAAAAACCTTGCTTATAAAAAAGTCTAAGTGCACAGACACATGGAATTGCTTCTAAAATCTCATTAAACTGTCATGTTTTCTTTTCCGCTTTTGCTGATCAGCACAGCATTTGTGTAAATTGAACTTCCTATCCTTGTTTTTTATCCTTGTTTTTTCCTGACTATCTTGTTCAGAAGTGGTACGAACTTACTGTGTGTTCCATTAGCTTATCCTGGGAATGCTGGCACCCTCATCACTAGAGATACAGTATGGCTTACTAGGTAAATCTGCTGGTAATTGTGCATGCACCACCATGCTGTCTTGGAAGATTTCTTCTAGAGTTACTTAATGCATCTTTGGTGCTTCTGAAAAGGGCTGGGGGTGGATCTGAATGCTGACCACCTGGTTTTATGCTGTTGTAGGTTAGGCACAAACAGCAGCTCATTTCCCATATGTTTTGGACCACTGACTTCAGAACAAAGCTTGAGTGTTGCTCTGTGAATGGCTTGTTCAAAGACTGCTCCAGAGGGCAGGGTAGAAAAAAAGCCTAGTAGGAAACTCATCCTGTGTAAGCCCATAGTGCAACACCTGCTGAGATGGCATGCTTAACCTTCCTCCCTCCCTCAGGCCATACTAGGGGATATGCAACACATAGTCTTGTTCCATGCTGTGGAAATACCACCCTGGTGGGCTGCAAAAAAGTCATGTCTCTTCTTTATGCACTTTGAACTGAGACATACAAAATAAGTGTGTGGTGTGGTGGGACTCTTGAGATGTGGAGCTTTGAAGAAACCCAGAGCCAAGTGCTATGTATGTAATGCTGATGGAGCACTGAGTAGATGAGCATGAGCCAGTCTGTGCCAGTTGGCCTTGGGGCCAAGGGTCAGTCTCTGGCTCAGTATGTTTAGCAACATAGACATTGCTGGGAATTAGACCCAGAGGCTTTCTTTGCAGAAGTGTGTTAGATGATCCTGTAGTAAGTTTGAGCTTCAGTGGAAAGGATGGACTCCACAGCTCTAATCAGATTTACTGTTTCATGACTAGAAAACTTGTAATTTCCACCCTACTTTTATTTGTGTTTAGTCTATACATTCTTGTGTGCACAAGCAGTTTTCTGTTAGCTTTTCTTACTGCCATTAACCATTCTTCCCTTTTCTCTGCGCTTACCAATAACAATGGATTTCTGAACTTTTGTTGTAAGGATAAGCACACACTGTCACTCTGTATCTTGAAACTTACTGGTTTAAAATTCACTAGTGTCTCAGTTACCTGTATCTGCTGTAGTATGATGTACGTATCTAACCTGCACCCTCACCTATGGGTACATGTGGTAGGTAGTGCTCGCATTACCTTAGAGGATGGAGATGTTTGCAAGGGCATTTCGATGTTACAGGATGTGGATGCGTCTGGATGATCCTGCTGTGGCAGGAGGATTGGACTGGATGATCCTTCCAGGTCATTTCCAATCCATAATGTTCTGGTATATAACTTGGTCTAGGTGTCTTGCTGTGGCAGGGGGATTGGACTAGATGGACTTTTGAGGCCTCTACTGATCCCTGATGATTCTATGATTCTACGATTACCTGTATCTATGCTGTGCATTCCTTATGAGAACCCTGAAGCACAGGAAAACTTTTGTCCTTGTATTTGTAGTGTACGCTTAAGCAGTTTGGTAGCAGTGTTTTGTCAGAAAGGACTGTGTGTTTAGCATAATGCCATTTTCACAGCACAAAATCAAGGGGCTTTTTTGTTATGCTGGAGTTGGCTCTTTCCAGCCTGCCAGTCAGTGATGGCAGCAGGGATGTTCCTGTGCACATGAAAGAAATGGAAGGGAGGTTTTGAATACCTGCTTTACAAACATGTTACTTGGCATTGTGTTCAGTACTATGTGCAGAAGCTTCTTAGTAATTAGACAAAATTCTGTCTTTAAGTCAAGAGTCAAAAGTGAGTGCCCTGTATTTGTTAGATGAACTCAAGGATTTGATGATGATCAGTTTCCTCTCACCAATTGCTGAAAAATGCTACATTTTTGTCCTATTAAGTCTTCCCACTAATGCTAGTTGCTGTACTCCTGTTATGCCCTCTGTAATCTCAGAACATCCATTTGACTGTCTTTAATTAAGAGAGTTTTAAATTAAAGTTGAGTGTCAAATTTAGAAACCTCTGAGCAATTGAGGAAAATATTGAGTAAATATGCTTAAAAATATTTATACAGGTTCAGATACAATAAAATACGTGCTGTAGCAAAAAGCGTGCTCTAACTGAACAGTACCTGCTGTGTAAAATGAAACAAACTGTTATCAACATTTCCTCATGCTAGGATTATGAGCTTTTAGTCAGTTTTTAGAAAGATGAACAGTTAAAGATATTCAGGCAAATGTTACTTCTGTAGAAGCTGTTATTTTGACAGCACAAAACTTGGTAAGGCACTATAAGGAGATGTGATGTTCTCCAGTTGGCAGTACAGAGCTGAGGCTTCAGTTGGAACAGGGATCTATAGAAAACAGTCTTACCTATAGCTGTTCAACTCTCTTATCCCTTGTGAATTTCTTACCAATATTAGTGTCAGTTACCAAATGTCTAGAAAGCTTGGAGATCTGGAAACACCAAGCATAATTCTTCCTGTTTTGCTTGCCCATTGTGTTCTGCTGAGAGCAGAAGAAACTTGGAGTAGGGTACAACAAACTAGGAGAAGTTGTGGATTAGCAGATGCTCCTCAGGTTTGGAGAGGAGCTTCCCTGATCTGCCTCCAGCAGATATTTGTGATATTCATAAATGAGCTGAGTGGTTCCCATCTTCACTTCCTCATTGTTCTTTTTCACAGAAGGAAATTGTGAGGCTGGAGCTGTTCCCCTTTGTGGACTGCAGTCAAAATAGTCTAGGATTCTAATGAAGTTTGGTGATATAACCATATAGTCCCTCCCTGCCCTGACCACAACAACTGCTCTTCTTCCAGCATGCAGAGAAAGAGTACAGCAGAAATGTCTGAAGTCATTGCCAGCCTGACATGAGCATCCTTTAATGCAGTGACCAACCCCCGTCCCCACGCTTTCACAAAGGCTGGAAAAAGATTTCTGTCACTCTACAAATTCCAGATGCATCAGCTGTCATCCCTAGTGGCTGTCACCACATTCCTTTCAATATTGTTTTGGTCACTTCTTGATCCTTGCTATGTCCATTATCAGGTCCAGCAAGTATATGACTTGTATGATAAATTGTAAGTGGAGTTTGGACAAAGATGGCCTGGACAAGGGTTGAACACTAAAAGGTGAAGGTTTTAGCAGAAGAATAGAAGTGAACTAAATTACCGAATTCCCTTTATCCATTTCTATGATGGGTTTATGTTGAATGCTGCACATTGCCTACCATACATCTGTACTGGCAGCCCGTAATATTTGGTGAGTTGGTTAACTTGGCAGTATAAAACCTTGTGTTAATAAGGTTAAAAATTGCTGCATAACAATCTGTGTGCATTGAAGTATATTCTTTTGAAAGTATCTCTTTAGTGCATAGTTTCTCAAAACTCTTAGTACTCACACAGAAAGGTCACTTTCCTCAGCCCCTTCCCTTCTTAGATTGCTTCTTAAAAGGTGGCATATTACAGTGGTCCCTACTCCAAGCTCTTCAACAAGCATGTAAGTGCTTAAACAGTGTTAAGAAAGACTTTGACTAGTCCTGTGGTTCTTGTAAAATCACTGTTCAGAAGATTTTTATTAGGTGGAAGATGACTTCTCACTCTGCAACCTATGAAGTGGTTACCCCTAAGAAAGTACAATTAATTATGTAGTGATCTCTTATTTACAGGTGGGCTTAAGGATGACTGCTGCCTCATACATGCAAGACAAAGCAGTATGTAATGAGGAAAAGATACATTAATAAATACATTAGTAATTAATGCTACCAGTAATGAAGTAGTTCTTCCTCTACTGTTTTTTCCCTCCCTTCTTGTGAATATAGGAGCAGGCAGCGAGACAGCCAGAGCACGCACTAACTTCTCATTGTACAGCTATTTCTTCTCCTAATGAAGCCTTTGGAGAATACTTTTCAGGCTACTTTTCCAGAGTGGAAACCTGTGTTGCAGATGTAATACTATGTTGGCTATATGTGAATATTATTAAAAAAAAAAACAAACCAAAACACTGTGGCTCTCCCACAGGATATTGTAAAAACTCTTACTTTTACTAGACTATTTTAAACACACAGTTTTCTAAGTTCTGAATATTGTGCACCTATGAAAAGTTATTTTAAATTTAGCTTCCTGTGTGAGAGAGAATGATATGCAGCTACCAGTAGAAGTTCTTAACAGGTTAGGAAAGCTGGTAACACACTAAATGCAAACTCTTTTGTTATTAATGAGGGATTACGGACTCCTGGATTTGTTGTGTGTGTCTGTCCTGTATAAAGCTGGAGAGGCCTATAATATAGGGAGAACAGACAACCTTATCTCTAATAACAGTCAATGTCTCTCAGAAAGTGGAGAATATGAGAAAGAGGGAATGAAGAGTGATGGGGTAAAACCTAAAAATACTTGTCTGATGCCTACCTATAACGTGTTAAGGACCATCTGGTGTAAAATCCCTTACACTGGCCAGTAGCAGCTAACTATGGGAATATATAAAACAAAGCCACATGTAATGATAGTTCCTCAGAATATTCTTCCAAGTTCTAACAACTGAGCCAAATACACTTTTGTGTTTACTAATTCAATAGACTGAGATGAAGAAATACTGGATCTGGAATCAGTGCAAACTTACTACCCTGTTCTATTTTCTGTAGTATGCACAGTAAGAAATACATGGTTAAACACCATTACCTCCTTCTGGTTTTGAAACTAAACTCTACTGGGTTTGTTGACCCTCAGTACCTTCTGTTTTGGAATGATTAGTCTCTGTGGCTTTTTACCTGCACTGCAGAGCTTCAAATGTTCTTCAGATAGTGTTGTGATCAGGAGGCAAAATTTTTTTCCTTGCTCTAGCTGATTAAGTTATTTTTGGCCTGAACTTGTTTGTGCTTGGGAAGAAGTTTGTTGTTGAAAGTTTCTACAAGTCTGCTGAAAGAGCCTTTATTTCTCATCAGTCCATGAAGGAAGCTTGTTGCAGTACTAATAATGAAACTTGTCTGGTTTTATGGCTGAAGATTTGAGTTCTAGTGAAGGAAAAATATTTGCTGAAGAAATTAGGGTGTTGTTTTGAGTTCTGTGTGCCTTTGAAAACATTCCCTCATCCTTTTTTCTGGAGGCCTTCCATATTTTAAACTGCTGCCTAGAACACAAGAATATGTTGTTCAAAGAAACTTTAAAAGTGATGTTTCTGTCCTATTGATACAACCTAGTTCCAGCTGCACAAATGATTGCACTCTTATTTTCACTGAATCCTCCAGCTATTTTTTGTGAAAGCTACATAAGATTGGTGCAGTAATATACTTGGAATTAAATGTATTTTCTGGGTCTTCTAGATGTATGGGTATAGTTGCATATCTTGTATGCATAATGGCATGTGTTTAAAATGCAGCATGACCCAGCTACAGTTGCAATAGAAACAATAGTAATAGAAACTTGAATGTGATGGTGCTAGGGTGAATTTCTTTAGTTAATTTCAATTTTTTTTTTTTATGGTGGCGTTTGGCTTTACTGGTTGTGAGAGGGTCCTGGTGATGCTGCGGACTGCTTGTAGAATTTGGTTGTGACCTTTCTTTATCAAGTGCTTGTTCCTTTGTGACTTGTCTGTGTGGGAGAACTTCTCTGCCTTAAGTTAGGCTGTAAATTTGTTGCGCATTAGCTCTTACAGGGAGAATTCCACACAGACATTTAGCACATACGGAAAACATTTCCATTCAGTAATGTTTAAGGTGCTGCACTCCGTTGCTGTGTGGTGAGATCATTCACTCAGAGATCAGAAAAGAGTATCAAATACACTATGGACTTGGACTATGAAACTCTGCCTGGTTTAACTTTAGTATGTGTCCAAGGGAAAGGGCAACTTGTTCATCCATTCTTCAAAACATGCAGTGGAAAAACTGTTGTCTGTACATGCAGATATTTCTCTCAGGAGCTCAAGTCCACACCACACTTCAGCACCTTTTTATAAAGTGTCAGGGTGGCAAGCAGTTCCTTAGTAGGTAGGGATATAAATTATGCAACTTGCAGTCATTCCTGGGAGTAAACAGTAAGCTCTTGCAGAGTTCCTAATGTTTTTTTCAGAGATTCTTGGTGGCTGACACAGAAATAGTGCACTTCTTGCCTGTGCTGAAGTTATTTATTGCTCAAGTTATATATTGCTAAAATTATCAGCAATAATTTGCTGAATGTACAGCAGAAAAACTTAAATGCTCAGGTGCAATCTGTCCAGAAAGAACTGTTGTGTTGTGGTGGAATAAGGCAGGCTGCTCTGTTGTTACCTGGCCTATCTCTAATCCACAGAGAAAGCAGACTTTGTCTTCCTGGTTGGGAAGTCTAGCACCTTTTAATGAGCAGTAAGCTCACTTTAATATTAAAGCTGGGACATCGTTATGGTTGAGTGTGTCTTGTGTATTCTTGGGGTGAGAGAATCATGCAGCAGTGCTGAGCTGTTCTGAGACCCAGAGGACAGAGCTGCTCGGTTTTACTTTGTGATTCTCGTGCCTTTAAGAGTGCACAGCGTGCTCTTAGAACCAGGAGACTATTCCTATCTGTGCATGTAAACACATAAATGAGCTGTTTTATACTGGCAATTAGATACTCCAGAGAGTTGTGAAGCTGTGAGACATTGCTTCACTTAAGGTGGTTACAACGACTTGGCCCACAGCCTGTGGCTTTCTTGCCTGCAATAGGTGTTAGCAAATGGCAATGCTAATGCACTTAATGATATCATTACTAATCGACATCCTGGTCAGAATAATTGACCTTCATTGATCTTGGTATTTCTGCTTTTATTTCTTCCTCTGCCCTTTATGGCAAGCTGTGCAAGCTGTTTGCCTTTGAAAGGATGTAAGCAGTTGTATTATAACACTTTTAGTTTGACCAATTTATTTTAATGAACGGGATTATGAATTGTTTTTTTTTTCCCCCCTTAAATCAGTGTGCCATGCCGAATTGAACGCCATCATGAACAAAAACTCTGCTGATGTGAAAGGCTGCAGCATGTATGTTGCCTTATTTCCATGTAATGAATGTGCGAAGCTCATCATTCAGGCAGGTAAGGAGTAGTGCCAGCCTAATTTGTCAGGGTTGTAGTGCTGCCTGCTTGTTGGTATCTTATCATGGATGTATTTGATGGTAAATTGCTGTTGTTAGATCTAAATTAATTGCACTGTCAACTTCATAAGATGCTACTTGTGGGGTTTTTTGCATCTGAATGATGCCAAATTTTTCTAATGCTAATTGCATCTTCTGCGATTCTAAGCATACTTCTAATTTAGGTTTGTAACTTCTTAGACCAGGAGCTGCCGAAGAACAACACAGGCTTTGCATATAATTACTGTCAATTTTACTGTGCTCTGACACGTTGAATAGGGTAGGGGAGAAAGAAATAAACTTATGCATGACAAAAGGTCTGCTGGGAGTATATACATGAAATTTTAATTTGAATGTGATGCATGGTAGATATTTGAAGATTTTAAAATATCTTTGCTCATAAATGTCATAAGACTTGTATGATCCTACTTTAATTATGTCTTTCGTTATGATTGTTATAAATCTGTGCCACTGCAGCAAGTGTGCTGGCCTAAATGTGTCTCCTTTTTCAGATTAGGCAGTATCTGCAGTAGGTTTCAGGTCTGTAAAAAATCTCTGCTTAATGCAGCTTGTATTTTACTTGTTGAGGTAAGTCTTGCAATCATAGCATAGATTGCCTCTTCTGGGGAGTTTATCTTGCCATGAATGGCCACAAGAGTCTAAGAAGAATACAGTAAACAGAATGCATCTTTTGTTTGGTCAGCAAGGTCTGAGATGGGAAGGTGATGGTGTTCTGTATTTAAGCTACATTTGCATTATTTATAGATAATCAACATCAGATGGTCTTGAAGGTAGATATGGCTGCTTGTTCTCAGTGTACTCACTCATCCTTTTCCTTATGCACTTAGAGTTCAGCACTAAATTGCAATGTATTGGTATTAGTGTTGTCTTAGGAAATACAGTAAGATGTTGGTAGCCTCTGAAACACTTTTGAATTCTCTTGAATCAGTCTTTACATTTCTTCCTTCCCTAAGTAATTTAGGCATAGAGCAAGCAACAGTGAGACCGTACACATTTATGGGGATTTGAACTGAGATTGGAAGTTTTCTATAAAACAAGGAACAAAAGAAACTATCCTTTGCATATGGAAGGGGAATAGGGTTAGGGGAAATACAGTTATATATTACAAAGGTACAAAGATAAGTTTTCAATCACTTTGAATAAATATGTAATTTCTATTCTTTTTTGTTTTGTGGTTTTGCCTACAAGCTTGTGTTTTTTTGTTTTTTTTTTCTCATGTTTCCTGAGTTAAACTTAGGTGAAAGTGAAGAAAAACATATTCCAAAGTTTTTTGAAAGAACTGTCTCTTCCAAAATAGCTCTACCTTACGTAGTCTAATTCTCAAGTATAACCTATAGTATTTTGGGAAGTAGAGGTCTACCGAGACATTCTAAAGCATGTGGGTGAATGTTTCTTTTTCTGATTATCTGCACCAGATACTTTTTTTCAAAATTTCTTTGCAGTGTGATTCATACTTCTTTTCTATGTGCTTCTCTTAGGCATAAAGGAAGTTATTTTCATGTCAGACAAGTATCATGACACTACAGAAATGACAGCTGCACGGCGGATGTTTGATTTAGCAGGTATTAGATACAGGTATGATAACTTTGGATTAACTTTCTTTTGGGAAGGAAGAAAATGGTGTGTGAAAGACCAACTTCAGAGCAAAAGATTTTCTTTGCATTGTGCAGAGTTCTGTTCTTCACTAGTGTTTGTAGATGGTGTGTTCTGTATGCTGCCTGCAATAGATACTGAACTGACAGACCATTTGTTTTGCCTCTCATGGTTCAAGTTCACGTTTGCATGAGAAGAGGTCTGTTGGGAATACATGTTTCATTCCTGCATTGCGAGTGAAATTGTGACTATAATTTTGTACTCAAGAGAGTCATCGCTGACCCTGCAGGAGATTAGACTAGATGTTCTGAAGTCATTCACAACCTAACTTAACCTGTAATCATGAACTGGAATGAAACAACCACTTGTACTTTGCTTAGGGGTTCTATTTTGCTAGGGTGTGTTTCTTGTGAATTACCTGATCCTTATTGAAATGGTAGCATCTTTTTTGTTGCAGCCAGTTTGGGAGGATGTCAAACAAGCCACCACTAATTAATTGTTGTTGCCTGTGGGTGACTTTGGGCAGCTTCTCTTGTGAGAAAAGGGTAAAACTTGGAATGTTTGCCTTAAAGTAATGAGAATCTGAAAAATGTCTGAAGATAGGGGTTTTTAAAGACACTGATGGAGATACCTAGAGACAATCTGTTCAACAGCTAGTTTGATAGCAATAACATGCTGTGGGTGAGGCTAATTATGTAGTCAGGGAGGCTTTGCAACTCTGAAGTTTTACAATATTAATATAAACATAAAGACTTCGAAAAATTTGCAAACAGAACAATTCTGACAGATAAAATTCTAGGATGAAAGATACCTACTGGGCTAAGGAACATCCATGAAAAAACACAGCAGTTCTTGAAATTCAGTGTATTTCCATCAGTGTATTTCCTGTCTACTAAGACTATTTGACCAAGAAGCATAAATAATTCTATTGCAAGTCAAATCTTGTAACTCCTCCAGGGTGACATGTTCCTTCTGTTTCAGATTGCTATTCTGGACAAAGTATTTAGAGTTTATGTGGTCAGCAGCATAAGCTTTTCTGTGTTGGCTGCTACTCATTCTTGTATTGATTGTTAAGGATGTAGCTAATAAATCTCTTAAACTGAACTGCAGAGCTTAATTAGGCTCTAAATCCACACTATTTGCATAATCCTTTGTTTACAGGTAGACTGGAAAATATAAGCTTGGTCCCCAAATACCTTCCATGCTAACTGCTGTAGCAGATGCTCTGATTATAATAAAAGGAAACATTTTATTGTTCTAAAGTTACAATTTTTAAATGATTCTCTCTTAACTACTTTGGTGTTGTTCCCCCCCCCCCAATGCCCCAATGATGAATAAGATGATCATTCCCCTAACACAAAGTATTTTAATATACCTAGTCAAAGTTTGAAAGTATTCTTGGAAAACTTCACAAGAAAAAAGTGATTAATGTGTTTATAAAAATGTATTCCGAATATCTTGTGTGTGTGTGTGTGTGTATGTATGTATAATACATACATAAATATTCTTACGTGCTGTATATCTGCAAGCATATATACAAATACTATAAATACATATATAAACAGCAATTCCAACCCTGGTAACATGATGCTACCACCTGCAGGTAAGTTACTAAAAGTCCTTTGACTCCTGAGTAATTTATAAAGTCCAATAGCCAAAGAATGTACAGGCTAACCCACCCCATGTGTCTTTTTTGTCGTGGTCTTTCTTGTCCAGATTTCTCTCAGTGTGGTGCACTATAATTGGCTCCCACAGAGATGAAAACTATATGAATCCAAGGAGGGGTTTGGGTTTATTTTTTGGTTGTGTTTTTTCCTTTCAAAAAATTTGCTGGCGCTAAAGCAAGCAAAATGTCTTAACTAGTCATGAAGTAATACCTGTGTTTTTTTCTTTATTTTAGAGAATTCAAGCCAAAGTGTAACAAGATCATCATCGACTTTGATTCAATTAACAGCAGACCAAGTCAAAAGCTTCTGTGATTTAAGTCTCATTAATTCTCTAGAAGAATGTGATTATCCTTCTCTAAAAAGCTGCTAATGCCTTTCATCTTGAAGTTACTTACAACTTTTTAATGGCTTCTCTAGCTAAAGTAGACTTCTAAGAAATCCAGAGCATAAAATGTACCCCTCACTTCCTCTTGTCCTGTAGAATCTAAATCTACTTAAAAATCTTTTAATGCCATATTGAAACTGCTTAAAAAGTCTAGAGACATGTAGATGAGACAGTATAATGTATGTAAGGAAAACTGTTCTGATTCTTGCTGTACTCATCACCACATTCTCCAATAGGCTGTCAACATTGATTTAGACTCAATGTAATAGTACTGCTTACTGTAACCAGTAGTATGTCAGAATATGCTAATACATGTTGATCTCTCTATTGAGTATGTGGATCTAAATAATTGATCCTAATAAATAACAAAAAGTGTTATCCTAATCTTCCAACCAGTATGACACTAATATTAAAAAGGTTATATAGCCTTAAGAAGGTGCAATATTCTGCATATATTACCTAACAAATTGAATACTGATTGTTCTTTTAATTGCTGTCTGATGCTGCCATATATAGGGAGGGATGAGAGAGGAAGTTGTTCTGAGAATGGTCTGTGCCGGACCCAGCCTTAGAGGTCTTTTCAAGTCCTTCTTTTTGCTAAGATTCCAGAATTTGAGGGGATGGAGGGAATAATTAATTTGGCTCTTTACCTATTGTACTTGGAGTTGGTTTTTCCATATAGATGAAAATGAATTTTTTTGTCTGAGCTTTTTCTATGCAACCCAACAGAGCTAAGCCTTAAAATAAACCTATAAGGTAACTGAATCATTTTTTGCCCTTTGAGAGAAATTGGAGATAGTCAGTTCATATTCATATCTGTGCCAAAAGAGGTAATTATGGTGTTAGCTTGTTTCCCAGTACTGGTGTATTACTTTCATTTTCATAAATGTTGCCTAAAATAATATCCTTTTTAATTTTATCTTGAGATCTGGGAATAGATTTAAGTTCCTTATCTCTAATTTGATTTTTTTTAAATTAAATATGCCTAATGGCTTTGTTTAGATAACATTGGTACTGGTTTGTTTTGGGTTTTGTTTTTTTAATATGGTTACACTTCAATGAGCTTTTATTTTCTATAGAAAAGCTTTGTTTTTTGTATTTTGGGACATTATGTAATTTGGCTTCATACCAGTATATTAGAGTTGTATTAAAATGCACTACATTGAAGTAGACACATTGTAATAGTACAAAGCCATGTGCTTGGCTTCAGAGTGCTGCTGTTTTTGTGATCATATGCAAAGCATATTTTGTGCAATTGTGATATCACAAAGTTTAATCTTCATGAACCTCTTGACTACTAAAGGAGTATTGTAGTGTACTGTCAGATGTATCCGTTTATAAAGGAAGTTCTGACTTTCTCTTTTCCTCTTACAACAGAACTGTTTTCTACCTCAGGTTTGGTCTACGGCTTCCTGCCAGAAGGAATTTCTATGTATGATATGGATGAGGAGCAGGGAGGGTAAAACCTGAAAAATTAGTCTAATGCAATGTCAGTTAAAGCAGCTAATGCAGATCTTTTCCTTTGTCCTAAATTAATATGTAGAAGCTTTTTGAGTTATAAAGGTCTGAGGAGGAGAGAAAAAGCAGAATGGTCTGGTTTTGGCAGAAAAAAGTTCAATCATTTCTGTTGTCTTTGGACAATGGGAATGTATAATGTGCATAAGAACTCTAGAATTTTTTGAACTAATGCCCAGTTCTTTCTAGGAATATAGTATTTTTCACAATGACTCTCTTCCCCCCCTTGGCTTTCCTGTTCCTTCAGAACAGTACTGGAGAATATGGTAGGATTTTAGATAGATAGGATTTTAGATGTGATAGAACCACTTATACAAGCTTTCATAGTAATTGTCGGTTGAGTCAGGCTTGTAAGTAGGCTCTCTGATTTCCAGAGCAACTTCATGGAAAAGGAAAAAAGGAATGCACAACGGTGTACACAGTGCACACATGATCATTAGAGTAATCCTTAAAGAAAGCTTGACTCTTTGTGTCCATACTGTATGCTTATGGCATTTTTGTTGTTGCCAGGAGATCATACTTCGGCTTTCAAATTAAGAATAGTTACTGGAGGGAACAAAGAAAACAGGTAAATATAAAGTGTATTTCTTCTCCAGAAGCTGAAGTTCAGGGTGATTAGAATGTCGGCTGGAGGAACCGCTAGAGGGCGTTTATTCTCCTTGTGGAAAGCACTATTGACTTGCAACCTAGGTCAAAATATTGCCCAGGTTAATATCTGAAAGACAGAATCTGCAGCCTTTCTGGTCATCCATTCTAGTACTTTATGCTTGCTGACAACCTCAGAGTCTTCATTCAGAATTGCCATTGCTACAGCTCGTGTACATTGCCTTAAAAGGCATTCTGTTATGCATATCTGAAAAGACTCTGCCTGTCTTTTCTGTAAGCTTCCTGTAGGCTGCTGAAATCAGTGGTTAGGTTTCTCTCACCTTTTACCTTCTCCTTTGGCTGAACAAATGCCATGCTTCCATCTTTTCTCCTGTATCATGTGCTCCATCTTCTCATCTTGGTGCCCCATCATTGTCTCATAATGGGGAGTCCAAAGATGACAATACTCCAGATATGGCCTTACAGAACATGGAGTAGCACAAATGATCACTTCTGTTGACCCCTTTCTCATAGAGCTTGATATGTGGATAGCTGCCTCTGTTGCAAGGCTACTTCATCTCTTGTCCACCACTCTTCTTCCAAGGCTTTTTCCATCCAAAGAACACCCAGCTGGCATGGAGTTGTTCGGTTCTCCTGGTGTGGGACTTCATGTTTCTAACAATGCATTCTGCTAGCCATTAATATAGCTGGACTTAGAACTGCTGTCCACTGACTCACAATGATAGCTCACCAGTGTGAAACTTCAAAGGTCCCATTGAGGCCACTAGCACCACTCTCCTGGTAAACCACCCCTTTGGCCTGCTAGGGGAACAAAAGGTGACTGGAGTCTGAGGCTTCATTGGGGATTGTTTGAAAACCCCATACATGAAGATGAAAGACTGCTCTGGGGAGCACTCTGGTAGTTACTTCAGAAGCATCAAATGGAGAAAGAAATAACATTCAAATAAAAAATAAAGAACATAACCTGTTTGACACAATCTTTTCTTAAAAGTTAAATATAAATCCCTTCCATCATATAGATTTTTCTTTGTCAATATTACTCCAGTTTCCTCTTTGAGCATGCAAGGAACTGGCACTTACTTACATTAATGTCATGTAAGAAAGCACGGTTCTGCAGGCTGGCATACTGAATGACAGTATCTTCTTCATCCTTTGAATCTTTGATCATCACATACCATAAATGGATCCTGCAGGCATTTCAAGCTGTTGAGAATCAGCAAAATAAATATTCTAACTTGTTGCTTTTTGAAGCTGGATGATGGAAACCTTTATGCAAGGGAGGTAGGACAAAGCACAAGGACCTCACCTGATCACTCTGAAGCAGCAAAATATGTACTTTTGGGTCTTACCTAGGGCTTGGGATAAGTTTATGGGGCTTTGGGAGCAGGGAGCCT
This sequence comes from Upupa epops, assembly GCA_013397515.1. NCBI lineage: Eukaryota > Metazoa > Chordata > Aves > Bucerotiformes > Upupidae > Upupa > Upupa epops. The sequence goes on from VZRI01011524.1 coordinate 83,349, forward strand.
AGAAGCTGCTGTCAAGTGGTGTGAGGCTTGGAAAGGAGCAGTAAGCTCTTTAGTTAATCCAGCAGGATTGGCTTGGGTTTCTGCTACACCAGGAGCACTTCAGGATGAAGTGACCACAGCTGAAAGGCCATTTACTTGCAGCTGTTTGCTCTCAGTCGTAGGTAAGAAAAGGATTTATATAGGAGAAGGCTGAGAGTGTGAGGTACCAACTCTCCAGTAGGGTAATGGCTCAAAAGGTTTGCACCATTAAAGCCTCTTTTAGCAGATTCCATTCTCCTTTCCTTTAAAATCCAGGTTTATATAATGTAGAACTCTCTGATTTGAGAATAGAGGAATAAAACTTGTTTCAAGTGCTTAGTCTGCATCTGTTCCAGGTTCTCAGCCTTGGGAACTACTGAAAGGCACATGGTGAAAAAGCATTAAACAGCTGACTGTCCAAGAAGCCCTATATGAAACCTTTCAATTCAATGTGCCCTTCCTTTTACACTTAACTCACATGTTTACTTTCTCTGACTTGAAAGAAATGGGGGGGGAAATGGGGCTTGTGAACTGTCTGTGCTTCATTCAAAAACCCCAGTATCTTCCTGGCATTTACAGCTCAGTTAACCAGCAGCGAAAACTCTAATGAAGCGTGTGGTTAATCAAGCTATGGAAGAGTATGGTGGTGTTTTTTTTGCTGTAATAGCTTTTTTACTTCCAGCAGCTTTCCTTCTACCACTGCTCATCCTCAGGAGCAGTAGATTTATGCCCTCTGAATGCTTCAAAGGTGCTGAGGAGACCAGGCTTTGAACCCCTTTCCTGCTGAGGAGGCATATATCCTAGGAGAAATGTTCCTTGGGTGGCTCTATGCCTGGAAGGCACCAGTGGATAACTGGGTGGGAAGGCTGCTGCCTGTCACAGAACAAGATGAGCACCATCTTTTTGTGAACTACAGCAGAAGGGCCACTCTTAAAACAGACTTATGTGGCAGAGTACATGAATTTCAGTGACTGTTTTTTTTGTCTCCAGAAAAAAATCCAAAAACAGTTGGGTTTTTTAGGAGGAATTAAGAGACAAGAATTGGAATAGGAAATTGCAAATTATGTCTTGTATGCTTCAAGGTTTGTGCTGGAAGCTGGAAAATCTGGGTTCTGTCAGGGCACTCACTCTCATCCAAATATATGGTAAAAAATATCAAGCTGGATGTGCTGGATTTCTAGTTGTTGACATTATTTACTGTGCTCTTAACAAACGATGCCCTAAGGAGAATGAGAATAATGTGCTCCAGCAGCAAAATATGCATAATAAAGAAGCAATTGTCTACGCTTTCCTGGGATTTCTTTCTCTTCTTTTCTACCTCCCTATTCCTTCATTGTTTCAAGCAAATGTGTATTTCAATTCTGCCATACAAATATTCAAAAGGGCTCTCTGCACCAAAGGAGAGGAAACTAAATGCATTCAAATCACTACTTCAGTGACATAAGTTGTGTCTTGGTTTGCTAGACACTTGGATGCTGTCTTTAGTTGGCTGCATGTGGTGCTGGTTGTTGACTCGTGCTGAAATATTTTATATGGTGTATCTTGTCAGTGGGGTGTTTTTTTTTCCTCTGACTGCTAATCAGAACATTGCTGGATAAACAGGACTAATTAAAATTTTAATTTTGTGTTGTAAACAATAAGGCACATTAATATTTGTACTGTTACTAAAGATAGTAATAATGATGCATCTGGTGTGTTGTGGTATGGTTTCCACATCTGTGCTGACAAGTTTTGCTAAAGAGCTTCATGTTTAGGTTCTTGTTTTCTGTATACTCCCCTTTTCATGTCACTATACTTAATTATATTGGGTATGGCTATCTTCTTCATTCTTTCTGCTTTTAAGTCTCAGAGTGAAGAAATGTTTCAGTGACAACTAAGGACATTACACTGTAAGAAGCAGCCACAAATGCCTTAATTATTTCGATCTACCTGTTGCTGATAACATTACTAATCTGTCTTTCATAGGAAAAAAAACCCCCTAGTTAAGTGCAGAAACACCTTAGAAGACTGTTGGCTGGTGCTTAGAGACTTGCCCTGAGGAAAAGGACAGGGGAAACTAGAAAGTCGTTGACAGCAGAACTAATTTATGATGGAATATTGAAGACTGAGTCTGTTGAAGTCTCAAGCCCTTCAAGGCCAAAGGAAACGATCTGGAAATGGGGAGGGAGAGAACCTTCCTGTGATTTGGGGAAAAAATCGAAGCAGGAGTGTGGACCCTTTGCACGTCAGATGGCCCTGTTCTAAACTGCTGTGGCTTTTCAAAGTGGCTAGGAAATGTATGCTGAAAACCTGTGTGTCTCTTAGATGAACTTGAGTCATTGTCTTTTGAAACTGATAGGCTTCATTAGAGTTTCTGGTGTTCCTGGCCACTAAAAGGTTGCTGCAGGGCACCTGTGTGGCTAGTTTATGGAGTACATGGAAATTCCTGTGTAGACTTGATGCAGCTGGAATAGAGCCTCTTCCCCAGGGAGGCCCCTGGATAGCTGGTAACCTCGTGGACTGCAAGGAAGAGGAAGACCTCAGCCAGCCATCCACAGTCCAGGAGGTTCCTGCAGTGCACTGGTGACTATTTCCTGATGCAAATGGTGGAGGAGCTCACTAGGAGAGGAGCACTGCTAGATCTTGTACTTGCCAACAAGGAGGGTCTGACTGAAGCAGTGAAGGTTGAGGGCAGTCTTGGTTGCAGTGACCATGAGATGGTGGAGTTCAGGGTCTTGTGTGGTAGGAACAGAATACCTAGCAGAATCACAACCCTGGACTTCAGGAGGGCCAATTCGGGCCTTTTCAAGCAATTGCTAGGGGAAATCCCCTGGGACAGGGCACTGGCAGGTAAAGGGGCCCAAGACAGCTGGTCATCATTCAAAGACCACTTCTTTGAAGCACAACACAAGAGCATCCTGACAGGAAAGAAGATGAGGAAGGGAACC
>VZRI01011524.1:87038-110540 GCA_013397515.1 Upupa epops
GTGGCCTATATCTAGTGGAGTTCCCCAAGCATCAGCACTGGGACCAGTTCTATTCGTTAATGACTTGAATGAGGGATTAGGGTGCACTGTCAGCAAGTTTGCTGATGACCCAAAGCTGGGTGGTGTTGCTGACACCCCAGCAGACTGTGCTGCCATTCAGCGAGACCTGGGCAGAGACAAATGTAATGAGGTACAACAAGGGTAAGTGTAGACTCTTGCATCTGGGCAAGAGCAACCCTAGGTACCAGGGTAGGTTGGGGACTGAGCTGTTGGAGAGCAGTGCAGGAGAAAGGGACCTGGGGATCCTAGTGAACAGCAGGATGACTATGAGTCAGCAATGTGTTCTTGTGGCCGGGAGGCCCAACAGCATTCTGTGGTGGATCAGAAGGGGGGTGGTTAGGAGATAGAGCTGCTTCTCCCCCTCTACTCTGTGCTAGTGAGACTGCATCTGGAGTATTGTGTCCAGTTCTGGGCCCCTTGGTTCAAGAAGGACACAACTGCTGGAGGGTGTTCAGCTTAGAGCAATGAAGATAATGAAAGAAGTAGAGCACCTCTCTTATGATGAAAGGTTGAGGAAGCTGGGTCTCTTTAGCTTGGAGAAGAGGAGGTTGAGGGGAGACCTCATGAATGTCTATAAATATGTGAGGGGTGGGTGTCAGGAGGATGGAGCCAGGCTCTTCTCAATGTCAGCTGCACATATGAGGTTCCATATAAATATCAGAAGGAACTTCTTCCCAGTGAGAGTAATAGAGCATTGGAACAGGCTGCCCAGGGGGCTTGTAGAGTCTCCTTCTCTGGAGATGTTCAAGACCTGCCTGCATGTGTTCCTGTGCAATTTGGTCTAGGTGATCCTGCTGTGGCAGGTGGATTGGACTAGATGATCTTTCAAGGTCCTTTCTGATCCCTAATGGTTCTATGATCCCATGAAGAATCAGCATCTTTGAAAACAGTATACATCAGCATTCAGCTGGCAGGGCTGTGGGTCTCCATCTTCCCACTGAGAGGGGACTTGCAGCCCTGTAGCTGCATTGCAGGGCCATGTTGTATGGAGAAGAGTTGGAGCTATGATAAGCATCTCCATCTGAGAGGCATTTGTCCTTTTCTGGGGTGACACCATGCTTGGTTCAAGTAAGCTGGTTCTGGAAATAGGAATGTCCCTGCAGCTATCCTCCTCACTGCTCTTGCTGGCTGGAAATGCTACTGAATGAGCATGGGAGAACAAGGTCAGGGACCAGAAGGATCTAGGATCTCGGCGATCCTAGAACCCTTAGGACACATAAAGTCTGCAGAAAGGCTGGGATGGTTTCTGCTGCGAGGGATAATAAAAACCTTAATAGACTTACCCTATTGCTCACTTCTGGACAGTCTTTTTCTGTTGATCAGAGTGTAAGAAAAACAATAACTATCTTTGCAGCCAGCTGGGTAGCCTGTGTAATGAAATGTGTACATTCCCCTTGCAGCACAGCATTACGTATCTCCTGTTCACGACAGATTGTAAAAAATGTGCTAACTATCCTTAATTTAGTGGGGCTAAAGCTGACAATGTACTCACATCCTTTCTTGGCCTGAGGTCTATGAGGAGCTGGAGCCTGACGTCCCTTATTTGGCATTCAAGTACTGCTTGCCTGACAAAGTCTGTGAAAACACATCTTTACAGCTTGGTAATAAATATTCCAGTTTGAGATTCTGCCCTCAAGTGTGTAACCCCTACACATTACCTAGATTGATTTTTTTTTTTTTTTTTTTAATGCCCTTTTAGCTCAGATTGATGTAACTAAGGTGTTCTTTTACGTATCCCATGGGGGTTGGGGTGGAATGGACTAGAGAAAAGGAGAGTTGTTGCAGGTCACAGTCTTCTCTAATGCGTAACTCTAAAAGTTGTGATAACTGTATGAATATTGTGATAACACCATACTTGTTTTATTTTGACCACTTGTTTAAGCTCAAGGCATAGCTACCAGTATCAGGCATGCAGAACTGATTTGAACTAACTTGGGCAGAGAAGAAATATCTAGTCCAGTGAATGATGTTTCTGAGAACTTAGCATCCAAGAGAGACCAGGTCATGTGTTCACATATCCAAATGTGGTTTCTAAGGAGAAATCTCCTAGAGAGAGAGCAGATTCTGATAACACCAGGGTGTTTTTTGGTCTTTCCTTTGTTTCCTCTTATGTTTTATCCTAAAGAAATCTGGCATTCGTGCTTAAAACTAAGCTGGCAGTAACGTTTATCAGTTCTCTCACTCATGTCAATTTTACTGACTACAGAAAGAGAATCCTTGCAAGGTGCATGACTGTACACATGCAGCAGACACCTTTCATCCCCACTCTCCTCTGCTGTGCTGCCCAGGAATAAGTGGGCAGACTGCAGTAACATTCAGATGTGAACAGTGAGCACCACAAAAAGCGTGTCAGCCCTATATGGGCTGTCTGTTCTGATTTGGAAAAAATCTCTTGAAGGATGCAGCAGGGGAGACAAGCTGTGGAGAGGTGCTTAGGAGACCAACATCTAAAAAGGGAAGCCTCTCAAAAGAGCCAGGAGTTGTGTTTAACGAAAGCAGATTGATCTCCTTGATATCAGGCAGGAAGACTTGACAGATGAGCAAAGTTTAAAAAATGAAATGCATACCTAACCCAGGGATAAGGTTACTGAGAAGCAGAGAACGAACAGAAAACATGCACATCAAGCCTTGCTGCTGTGTGTCAGAGGCTGAGCATAGCTTGGATTCGGTTAAAATTACAGGACACTCTGCTTGCCCTGCGGGCTGAGCAGCAGCTGGCCTGTATCACCCCAGCCTGATGCTTGCATTGAACCTTCTGCACCAGAAAGGAGGATGTGAAAATTTTAAATCACTCTCCCTGTGGCTGTGCTGAGAGTTAACACCCATTTCTTCTCAGTTAATGAATGGGCTGCCAGGCAGGAGTCTGCAAGCTACCGGGAGGCTTTCTGTTGTTGCCCCTCAGCATGCTGCCAGAGCGTGGGATAAAGAAAAGCAAAAGTAGCAGGGACTCTGAGGAGCTCAATGGCTTTCAGCTGCTGGCAGAGAAGTTTGCTTTTGCTTGCAAAGTGTAACTAAGGAGTGAGACACTTAAGACATGCGGGGGGAAGTTGACATTAGAGCTTGGAGAAACACAGTGAGCAAGACATTCACAGTGTTCCTGGCTGCCGTTCTCTGACTGCCCTTGGACCAGGATGGTGTGTTGGTGGCAAGTGCCTGCCTGTGGGACCTCTCTCTGCAGCTGTTCCCAACTGCGTCTTTGATTCTGGCCAAGTTTCTTGATCTCACTGTGTATTTCCTTCTGTGCAAAGTACCTCCTTGAGACTTGTGTGGCTGTGCAGGCACTTTGCATTAAATTGTTCTACATTTTTTAACTTGATGTTTTCTTTATTACTTCTTTCCTCTTTACTAGATAGGTTTTTATTGTATGTATAATTCTTTGCTGCTTGTCTTTTTACTGAAAGTAATACCTTACTGAGATTTTTTTAACGGGGAAATCTTACACTTAAATTTCTGAATTACTAAGTTTTAAAGTTTAGCTTCAAAAATTGCAAATTAAAATGACTTTGTCATCTTCTATACTCTTGCATTTTGTTCTTATTGAGCAGCAGATAATATTTGAAAGACTGAACAAATTTAAATAAGCAGGGACATTTTTGCCAAGAGGGCTTGGAAGACAGTGGGTTATTTGTGTGGGTGATGGATCGATTAGATAAAGCTCTAGGTTTTGTTTATGGAGTTACTCAAAAGCATAGCCAAAGAATAAAGCAATTGATTTCTCTCTTCCTTATTCCTTATCTTTTAGGCATATGCTTGCAACATCACATACAATTGGTATCCATGGAAATTATATCACAGTGGGAGCAGCTGATGAACTCTTGGGAAATAAAGATCCCATTTTCATGCAAATATTCTAAATAGCAAAGAGGTGAGGAAGAAAAATGACTGATAAATAGAATTATTTCTGTCTTAGAATATATTTCAGTATTTTCCTTGAAGGCAGCTGTAGCTCTTTGAAATTGTGTTCTCACTGAATACAAACTTTGCTTCCACAGATCAGTGTGTATGTGTGCAAGTTATGAAGAAGAAAGCAAAATTTAAAATAATGCACGCACATTGATTTGGTGATGAAATATTCTAGATATTCCTTGTGTAATTTAACTTTATTGTCAAAATGCAATCCAATCACTTCAGAAAGAGCAGGCACCTTTCATTTCAAAGCTAGATTGCGAGAGAGATTAATTGCTTGCTGGGGGCAGGACATTGGTGATTAGTGTTGTCTTCCATGAAAGCTGTCTCTCTGTGGCCCCTCAACAACACACTAAAATCCTGTCTTTCTCTTGGCTTTTACATGAGACCAGTGTAGCATTCCAAGGGCTAACCTTTCCGTATTATTTTATTCCAGATTTTAGAATTTACCTCCACTTGATTTCTGTTCTGCTGCCAGCACATTCTAATGCAAGTTCCTGAAGTGAGATGGTGTGCTGGTCTGTGCTTCTGAGTAGGCAAAGGTATAGACCACTTTTCCTAAACTGGGCTTCCTGACCCCTGTTTTCTGTTGAAAACTTCGAATAGATACTCCAGGGAAGCAGAGTCTGTTAGAAAACTTCAGATAGATAGCCATAGTGGGAAATTTGCCATGGAGAAACACAATTTTTGGGTGAAGAAAAATCAACGTGTGAAACAAAATTGTTGCATTGTACACAATTCTATAATTACCACTGTATTGTGACGATTAGATCCTCAGTTATTTATGTGAAAAGTACTGTGACACACTTGCTTGAAACAAAGGAGGGGAAGGATTGATGCCAGTCATTAGGGCTGATGGGGGTTTTGATCCATTTGGTAGACAAGACGTTCACTAGGGGAGTTGTCTGGACTATCAGAACAGTCTGCAACCTAATCAAATACACATACACTTCATTTAGCTAGATACTCCAGTGGGGATCAGCATTGTGTGCTTCAAACCAGGGTTAAACCCACCCCCAATTTGAAATAAGTAACAAAACAGTTAATAATACAGAAATAAGTAACAAATAAGTAACAGCATACTATGAGGATTGCCTTCCTGTAAACTCAGGCGGATACTGTTTGGTTTATATCCTGTTTCAGGCTTTGTTGTCTCAAGATTATGGTTTGATGTGGTCTATTCAGGGTGTAACTGAAGGTAAACCTGGAGTAAAGACATTAATAGCTGATCCTTAGTTGGAAAAAGGGATGAAGAGGGGAAAAGGGTCAAAAAAAGTCTCATTGACTTTTTTTCCTTGCTGTCTTATGTTGTGGACAAATGGAAGAAAAATGTTTTCAAACCAAGGTGGACGTGACGCTAATATGTCTGAAGTGTGATAGTTTCTCTCATCAGGTAGGTAACGCATTCAATTGTGTTAGACTTCCCAGCATGAATGAGGAGTTAGGGCTGATTGGGTCACGCTCCAAGCTCACACAGGTAATTGCCCTCAAGACTGGGTTTATTACAAGACTCCTTAAGCACTCTTCAGCTATTCTCTACCTGGATAAAGAGAGAAAAGAAAATTACTGATCTGGAAAAACTCATCTGGAACACAGGAAGTCCCTGACAGGGAGAAGTTTTGATAAAAGATTTAAGTAAGATTTAGTACACAGTAGGTAAGTTTGCAATGGGTTACAGTAGCTCAAAAAACAAGAGTGGCTTTTGGACTGTGTCTGTCATGGAGAAGAGATTAATTTTCCTCATATGACTGTCCTGCTAGGTGTTCTGCACACTGCACACTGCTAGGTGCTAGAGCCTGCCTAGGGCAGTGTCTGCTTTGAGTAATACAAAGAGGGCATAACAATGATTAGGAATTAAGGGATGAAGGGAGAACTTGAAATGGGTAACATCCTTAAGTGATGCCTACAATGTTTAAGTTATAGGGAGGTGCTACTCACCTCAAAAAGCTCTAACTAGGAACATAGTCATAATAAACAGGGAGATTCAATATTTGAAGGAATTGTGTTCTGCTAGCATCACTGCAACTTGTAATGGTACCAACACAACTTTGGGGACCAAAGTGGTGTTGAACAAAAATCTCTGCAGTTTGATTTGTGTTCCAAAGTAGCAGATACTTAAAGGTTTTTTCTTTTATTGTCTTCCCTCCCCCCCCCCTCGCTATTCAGTGCAGTGATGTATACACTAGTAACAGATAATCTTGAAGAGTCTGTTGTTCATTGCCATGAAAACTTCTAGCCTGAAATCTCCCTCCTGTTGTGTGAACCCAGTTCAGAGCAGTTGTGCATTTAAAATGCTTATTTTAAATGCTTCTTAAACTAGACTACCAGGACAACTGCTGATGTCTACACCTGAAAGTTTATTTCCTGGAGAAGTTTGACAGCGTGCTGCTCCTGACTTGTACTGGGAAGTGGCAGCATCATGGTATGGGGATGACAAATGTCACCTGTGTGATACAGGTCAGAATTACTGAGTATTTAATAAAACAGCTAAATTGCCCAATTGCCTTGATAATAAAGTGACTGCTGAGCCTTCCAAGTAAATCATTAATTTCCAGGATATATTTGGCTCCTGTGGCTGGCAGCCACCTTTGTTTTGCAGACTGTAACTGGTTGGCACTATCAGGCTAAATCTCTATATAAGAGATTAACAGGCATGTTAACTTTTATCACATAAATAATTTGTATTCTTTAAAAGGCTGTGTGTGTATTTACAGAACAAAATGCCATAGTGTCCTGGATTGTAAAGGTGGTCAGGCCTCAATGGGTCTTTTTGGGTTGCTGCCTGCAATATTAAGCACACCAAACCAGCTCTTGGATAGAATCTATCAGGCAGTAAAGCATCTTGGGGAAACGAGGGTTTTACTACACCTACATTCAAGTACAAGAAAAGGAAAACCCCAAACAGGTGAAGCAAGCAAAACAAACTGTGTCACAAGGCCATTACACACAAATGGGAGAAGAATTATGTCGCAGTCTTTGGCTTCAGGCGAGATCCTTGGGGGAAAGGGATGCACATTACAGCAAAAGGGGGAAGCACCTCTCAGATATTTCAGACCTCAATTTCTTGATATTCTGCTAAAGGTCCAAGATGATGGCCCACAGGGGATGTGACCACATGGCCAACATAGCCTGGCCGTGTGGCTGCCGCTCTGTGGTGAGAACAAGATGGTAGTCATGACAGTACACCAGCAGGAGCTGTCCCCTCCTCCTCTGGGGGCCTTGGGAACTTACTTCTTTATGCTTAGCTCATCGCTCTGATGTCTTCAGGCAAACTGGCAGCATAGCTCTGCTCTGCTCAGTGCGGGCACAAACCAGTGCTGGTGGTCTCTCGCTGTGCCTGCAGGCTGTGTCTCCTGGTGTGGGTGGGGGAAAATGGAACTGACTGACTAGTGGCTAGCATGGCTGACTAGTTCCAGTGCACGGTGCTGCTACCTTGTTTGTCTCTGGATAGCTGAGGGGGGCCATGCTTGTGGAGTCCCAGCCCCTGGGGAGGGCTGCACCACGGTTTCTGTCCCAAGGGAGAGCTCCAAGAGAAAGCAGAAATAGTTCTGGCTTTAAAGGGGAGTTTCCCCACCACTCCCCCAACCTGGTTCCAGTTTCTCCTTGGGGAGGGAGATGGGGACAGGAAGGAAACGTGTTTACTTGCATTGAAGCACAATGCCAAACCATCATATATAGTGTGCCCTGCTAGCCCTGCTTCCTAGTCTTCTGTGTACCGAGATCACCGAGACCTCTCTGTGACTGGTGTTTGCAGTTGTGGTGAATCTCCCCATTTTTAAGAGTCGGTATAATGGCTTTCAGAGAACAACTGTGCTCAGTCTACTCCAACAAGGAGTATATTGCTCTCTTAAAGTGAAGTATCAATGAAAGACTTGCATTATGGTGATTTTGGGATGCCTTCTCTATAGCTTCAGCTGTACAACCAACACAGGCAAGGAAGGGAAAGTGTGCACGTGCTGGTTTGGGTTTTAGAACCGTACCTGTTAATTGAAATGGTACCAATTCTGTGCACTTGTCTAAAAAGCTGTTTTGGTCAGTCTTCTTCTCCTTTTAATTTCCAAACTATTACAGACAGACATTTATGTGTCTAGGGTCCCTGTCCCATATGGCCTGATTAAAAAAGCAGCTTTACCTCCACTTCCCAAACTCCGGCATCTGATGCTTGTGCTTTTCTTTACCTCACTTCTCATGTGCCTGCAGATTCATGGTGCAAAGTCAGAGGAGAAGAAACAAAATCACACCAAGGGCTCAATACCTTTCCTTTGTCTCTCTATGCTCTGCCACAACCTTGATGTAATTTAAGACACCTAAGGGGTGTTCATTGCTGGCTGGTGCTCAGAATCTCAAGGAGCCTTTTAAAAAATTTATGAATGTGTAATATAAAACAGGTAGTCATGTGAGCTAGCTAAACCTGTGCTTACTTTATAATGGAGAAGTGACAGTGAATGCAGTATAGCTTGCAATATCCAGGAGGGATATGTGATTAACCTACCTTGGCCATTAAATGTCACAGTTGGTGCATACACATGGAGCAGAAAGAATATATATTTGTCAGTAAAAAGGTGACTGAATGAAAGAAGTCATGAAATGACATTTTTCAGTAGGTTTGTCATAGCTGGAGCATGGAGGAAAATTGCTTTCTGCAAATCTTGGCCCAACAGAACAAAACACACATTTCTTTCCAGGAGGGAAGCCATACTCATAGACATAATGAAAGCATTGTACGCTCTGACTTTTGCAAACTCTGATGGAAACCAATCTGCTATCTTGACAGATATGATCTTTTGCAGGATGCACTGTTCATTTACAGCAGCTAGAGACCTCAATTAATTTATGAAGGAGGACAGAAGGCTGTGAACTTCCCAGCTTAATCTAGGTGGAGATGTCCCTGCCTGAATTTATGTTCTGGTAATTTAAAAAGATTTATACAAAGCTTTTCTTGCATTTTGAGAGTAGACTAAAATTCTAATGGAAACCATTTGTATGAATTTGTTGAATAATATTTATTGCTGTATGAAAAGGGGAGAGAAAAAGAGAAAGAAATGGTGAAAAACTTCACTAGCAATAAAGCTAGTGGAGCAGGCATGCATAAATAGAGACAGAAAAAGCTCAAACCAGAAAGTGTTAGTAGAACCTGTAGAAACCCTACTAGTTTATAAAAGCATAATGAAAGCAATTTACACCTGTTTCTGAACAAATAAAAACCAGGATGCTATGCAGTGTGCTTGGTCTCTTGGTTCTTTATTCATTCGAGAGATACTTAATGCTTGAAAAACACCAGCTTCATCAGGTTGTTTGCAGCCCACAACAAGCACTCTCACTGGAGCAGGTTTGTAGTTTTTCTTTGGAATGTGTGATGGCTACACTATCTATTGATTTATTCCTGGAAAGGCTTTCAAAAGCTAGTAGATGACTTTAGAGCACTGAAGAGGAATAGGACTTGCACTTCAAAACCGAGTTAACTCGTAACCTTTATTCCAATACAATTGTTTTGGCTGGAATCAACCTTTTAGACTTTCTCTTGATGGAATAGTTTACTAGCACTACACATCACACGGGGGCATGTGCCAATACAACATATCTGTATACAGCAGGAAGAATAGACTAGAAGAATACCTATCCAAGAATTACTCTAATTTGACTTGACAGTTGTCTCAGCTGTGATCAATAGAGTCAACCTGTGAGAGGTTTGCATGAAAAAGAGATGTAAATATTTAAGCTGTTCCTGAAAAGACTTCTTGATGACAGAAAGGTACTTTCATTAGCTCACTTGGCAAAGAGAATGCAGCTACCCCTAAAGCCTTCAACCTACAGCAAGCACAGATTCAAAAGTATTCCCTCTGAATGCCTAGTTGTTGGGATCCTTTTTCCATATCTGAATGTAGAAGCTCGGGAAAACTGCTGCTGTTGCATAGATACAATAATACAGATAAGCCAAATGAAATTTTGTTATGGACTGCTGCAAGTTCAACTAACACGCTATTCAGCCACATAACAGCATAATAAAATAAAGAAATGGAAAGTGTATCAGAAGGGAAGGTGATACTGAGGAAAGGGACAAATTTCAGTGGCCTGGGCCACTAATCTAAGAAACTATTGGGGTTTTTTTGGGCATTCCTCATTCCAAACTTATGAATTTAATTCCATCAGTCTCAAGATAAAAGTGACTCCTGCAAAATACCTGGAATACAAATGAAGAAATGAAACTGATGCGGAATAGAGACACTCTAAAATGATCAGGATTAGTTGTACTAATGTAAATGTGTTTTAAAGGCTGGCCAAATTAAACTTAGGACCAATTCCTGATATTTTTATTGACTTTAAATAGTATCTTGTTTTATCTTTATTTCCACCGATGACCTATTAATTTCTAATAAGATTTTCACCCATGAAAAAGAGGGGTCACAAAGCATGAAGGAATAGGAAGCTCATCTTCATTAATTTCTAAAAGGCATCAGCTGAAAAGATGAAGCACTATCCTGTAAAGCAGAATTCATATTTTGATACACATAAAAAAAGGTAAAAACTGGGCAAATTGTTGCAAGCAGTTGGGCAGCTAGGCCAGATTTTTCAGAGAAGCCAAGTGGACGAGGCACAGACTTAGTCTGATTCCCGTGCTCTAATTCCGTGCCTCTTAATGCGTTGCTTAGCAGCTGCTAATTTTGAACAGGAACTGAGTCCTTGGTAAATTACTGGCCAACTGAGTTATTGAAAAGCATTTCTTTTCTGGGCTATCCTGTGGCAAAAGCACACATAAATCACTATGTCCTTACTGTATGGCCCCTTGGAATGTAAATCTTTTCCTTCTGCCTTTTATCTTAACTAAGTTTCTTTGGACTATATGGTTAATTCTTGGGGGTGGGGGGGACGGGACGGGACATGACACAACACACACGACACATAGGGGACAGGAAATCTACACACTTAATTTTCCTTCCACACACATTCTTCATTGCATTTAGGGATTTCATTTGATAAAGGCCTTACTAATGGAAATGCAAATTTTCTACCTGTCACAGAATGCTTTTGATTCTGCTGTTTGTCAGAGCAACATATTCCTCAAAATCAAGGTTACTTTGACTTCCCAGAAGCCAGTGGAATAGTGTCTGCACCTACCAGAGCTCTGTTTGATCTAGCAGACAGTAAAGAACATATTTATGTGAATTTGAATGAGAAATATTAGCCTATTCAGTTCTCTGCTATAAATAAAACCCCACAGTTTGAAAGCCTTATTAAGCTTTGATTTATTATAGGCCGTCATCCATTTCCTGTTTAGTAGTTTTGTTGCACTTTAATAGACAGCAACTTCTTTCATTTTCGAGTGATACATTAGTGATTCAAGTTCTGATAATATTCTGTCTAATCTTATCTTTTGAGGGCTGTAGAAAACCACGCGCATAACAGTGGAGTGATCCTTAGGTTACATGATTTAGCAGATTAGAAAATGTCCTTTGTCTTTACTGTTCTACTCTGCATAGAGCATACAGCCTCACCAAACTATAATAGGGGAACTGTCCCATGCTTATATGAAAACTTTTAAGGCAGGCAGTAGAGGAATAAGCCTCTGTGTTGTCATATTTGTATAAGAACTGGGAAAAAAACCCATGTTTTGTATCTGTAGCAAGAGAAAATCTTTCAATTCACTTTTTGAGAGTCTGTAATTTCATGCTCAGTGGCCAAGAAGGGTTGTGTTTAGGGCAAAATGATAAGTGACACCCTCATGTGTTTTAAGTAGTCTGTAAAATTCCCACTGACTAGGAGATCCAGGAATTTGTGTGCCATATGTTAGTCCAGCTGCACAATACTAATAAAATATTTTAACAGAATTGACATTCCTGTTTGACAGCCTTCACTAGTGCACTTTCTAGCCTATGCAATATGTTCTCTAACTCTTCCCCTGAAACCAATGCCCTTGAGTAATCACACTTCTTTTCTAATCCTGCCTTCTACTTTCTCTTTTAATTTTGTCTAGTTCTTTTGTTCCTGTGGATGGCTCTACTCATTCCTGAAAAATTGTAGTATTTCTTCACCTCCACTGTCTCAAGTCTGTCTTCTCCTGATCCACTCCTCCTTCATTAATGCCCTTTACAAATCCTCTCTCACTCACCATCTGTGCTTCATCTCGAAGAGGAAGGATAGTTGTTTCCTTCTCTGCATTTCAGCTTTTGGATATAAGAACAAGAAAATCTCTTGACTAGTGCTAATAGCTTGCACCAGTATGCAGTTCTTGTTCTCTGTGTTCAAACCAGGTTCCTGTAAATTTGTTTTTATTTAACAAAGTGTCATTCCTGCCTGAACAGGCAGAATAAGTGTTCCTTGTTGGCAGTTGTCTAGGTTCCAGTTCCAAATGTTATTTTAATGACTGAAGAGTAAAGGGAAGGAGCTAAATGCCCAACACATAATGCATGGACTTTCTTGTTTGCACCCATCTTACAATACAATTACAGAAAACTATCACTTAACTATGGTTCTTACATGATGATAATATTCACAAACATCATTTTCCCTCCGCACAGACTGGAAGAGATGTGCAGCAGCCAGGGCTGCTCTTTGTGAAGGCAAGCAGCAGTTCCAGAAAGCTGCTTTCTGCGAAGAGACAATTCTACTGAAATGAAGGATGCTTTCCAAGGCTGGGGTTTCAACAAAGTATTTACTTAGCTGTAGAGATCATAGTGTTCCACTGTTTATTTAAATTATTAAAATGCAGTACTGCACAATAATCATTATTGCAGAGCTTCAAAGCACTGACAACGCGGTCTTGGCAAAGTAAGTCTTTTTAATGGATAGCTGTTGCAACAGAGAAGAGGAAACCTGTTTCAGACTAAGCTGTGCTTTTCAAATGGGCAGAAGGTATTGATCGAAATATTGATTTCATACAGATATTTGTTGTTGCTTTATATTTTAAAAATACACACACACACCCCCATCCTCTCTCAACAGATCAGATGTCACTTCACTTTTCTTTCCTTGAAATAACACTGGAAGCAGACTGTTGACAGCTTCAGACTTCTGCAAAGTCAGCATTATAAGAGAACACTATAGACATGAGCAGAAGTCAAATGGTCTCCTAGGAGCTCCAACCCATTAAAACAATTGCTGAGGGCACAAGAGCACAATAAACATCTGTGGTTTGTCTCCCTGGCACACCACATGCCTTTTAGTTTACTTCTCTGTGGAAATGGGCCTGGGCTGTCTGATTGGACCCAGATGTGAACCTGCAGAGCTCAATGCTGAAAGCTAGTATTTTGGTTCCAGGTTAGGAATCCTTGTAAAGTTAGGTTCCAGATCAGCACTTCCTGAGGTTTTTATTTTCAGCTCTTCTCTGGTAGGAATTGCTTCATTGCAAGCATCTTGATGTGGTGGATGGTCCTCACTGGAACCAAACTCTGTAATGATAAAATTAAGCGCCTTCCTGAGGTTCCCCATGCTTGAATCAGACACTGTTTTTAGCTAAATTGGTATTAGAAACGCACATCTTGCCACATAATCATCAAGTTGTTGCTACAGAACATTTCATTACCTTGATTTTGTGACAAAATGCATATTCATATTTTATTTTAAAGACAGACTTTAGCAATCTAAATAATACCAACCTTGACACACCAATTAGAAAGCAATAGTTTTATATGGAAATGGTTATCATAGCCCTATGCTTAAATGAGAAACATCTTTTCACCTGTTATCTCATTTATGCTAGCTGTCCGGCTGTTATGAGGCTCAACAAAACCTCAAACTCAGGACAACTTTGTTTTGCTAACAAATGCCATTCATTGTAATTCAGCCTCAAGGTTTAAATACTCATTGCAGTGTTAAGCAAAAAGGAAACAACTGACTCATTACTTTAAATTTACTGAATTTGTTCAGAAGATATGAGAGTTAAGATGTTGCAACAAGTTAATAGTACAGTAAAGGTAAATCAGGCAGTGCTTCATTTATCTGTAACCGGGTGCTTCTGCATTGCAATGGAGAATAAACACAATCTGGTTAGCAATAAGGACATTTCGACATTTCTCTTGAGTATTTACTTAACTACTTAGTGGAAGCGGAATTGAGAGACAAACAACATCCTAAACAGGTTGGAATTGGAAGCCACAGCTGTAACTCTTGAGTGCTTCACTCTGCACCCTTTGGAAAGCTCAAAGCAGAAATTGCAGAAGTGAATACAACCCATTCCAAGTTGTAGTTGCATTTGTTTATTAATGAAAAGATGGTTACAGTGCATCACAACCACAAGCCTTTCTTCTGTTGCAGCAGTGGCACAGTTTGTGTGCTATGTAATGGGGACTGAGAACGCAAAGTGCAGACAAATGCAATAGGAACAATACAATACCGATGACAGATTATTTGTGTTTAATAAAAGAAAGCACAGTTCGCATAGCTGAGGGATGCTCATCTAAATGCACCTATGTATATTTGTATGTATGGGGGAATGGTAGATGGGAGAAATGGTACTGCATAAGATTTCCTATAAATAGTGTGGATAAGGCAAAGATATTAGGGACAAAGCCAAGCTCTGTCCTAGAGATGTTGCAAGAGAGTGTGGGTGGAAACTGCACTGCTGTCCTGGATGAACAATGTTACAACAGGTATCACCCACTGGTGGCTTAAATAAGCTGAGCAGAGAAGATCAGGGTCTGCCTGTTTTGAAGCTGCATACCCAGTGCAGCAGTTCTGCCAGTGTGAGCCGGTATATTGCTCATGGCTAGGAACTGGATATGATAGTGTCTGGTACTAGAAATGAAATAGTGAATAATCCCAGAAGCAAGTAGAGTATGGATTGAGGAAGCAAAGCAAATGTACATTGTTTTTTATTTTTCAAAATCTCAGTATAGGAATTGTTAATCACAGAGCTGGCTCCTGATAAATGGTCATCAGAAAAAGATTAGGAATAAAGAATAGAGATTTTAAGATTGTTTCAGGGTGCCCATTGAAATAAGACCAAATGATGGGGGGTGGGGGTGGAGGTGGGGGGGGCCTGTCAGCACTGCTGGGACAAATTAAAGAGGATGTGAGCAGGGAGGATAACCACAGCACTATCACAGGTGGGAAGGCATCGATAGGCATGCTGACCTGCATGGAGTACATTCCTGCCAGATGGCTCCTAGCTGGGGAACTTAAGGAGATGGTGATCTGCCTTAATCAAATCCTTGGCACCTTCTCTCCCTGCAGGATCCAGAGAGACAACCTTCACTGCCAGTAGTACAAAGGATCAGGAGTGACGAGGTTGTCTTTTACAAATACTGTCTGGGCAGTGCAGGTAATTCTTTTTGCTGGCTTTCTCTCTGTGGCATTACCTTAAATATGAGGAAATTAAGGAGAAAATTGCTATGAGCTTTGTAGGTCCTTTATCACTTTAATCTCTCTCCTCTCCGCTTTCTATTTTCCTGTCTCTTGTCATCCATCTTTGCAGAGACAGTGACCAAGTTAAGCTGAACAACAATTTAGATTTGTTTGCAACTGATTTGATTTCTGCTTTCAGAAACTCTCTGAAATACTCTAAATGTATTAGCAAAACCCTAATTTTTCAATGCAATTTCTGGGATAGCCACAGCAAGGATTCAATACAGATATACTGGTTTTAGGGAAGAGGAGAAAAAAGGTACCTGGCTTTGTCTAATGAGTGGAAAAGTTATATGATTTGTGGGAAACTCTCTGGGAGTGGGATGGGTGGGCAAGAAAGACTGGAGTGTGTGCCCTTACAGAAACTCAGCATGGTACTGTGAGAGGCTTTAAATTTACTCACTTAGCTTTCTGGATGGTTGGTGCAGAGCCTGCAGTAGCTGTTTGTGTTAAGTTGTATTGATTGCCTGGTGTATAATTTAATAAAGTTGAAGCCTGCTTTCTTTCCTCACAGCTATATACTGCATCTGTCTTTGTTGGAGTGTTCCCATGGCAATCATGGTCTGGATTTTTATTAGTTTGATTTATTCAATAAATAGATAGAAAAATAAAACAAGATAATTACCCAACAATGAATAGCTACCATATGAACACCGTGGAAACTACACCAAAGGCCACTGGCAACAGGCAACACTTCCAGTTCAAAAGTAGAGCAGAGATTCCCGCTGTAATTTTTTTGACCTTTGCTGGCCTGTCCTCCATTAGGTGCCAGGCTCTGTAGTTTATATGCAAAACTTATCTCCCACCTTTTTGCATTTATGCTGTTGTTATTCTGGTTTAAGCAGTGGTGGCACCTTTTATGCTCTCCTAATATTTAGTCTGAATATTTACATCTGCCAGCAAGAAATTTCCAATTTTTCTCCTCTGTGCAGTTGCACTAATTAAACAAACATCCATGCTTCAGCCAAGATTTGCTCTCCTAACAGACCATCACATGAACATTCATGCAGCCTGACCCAGATCACTCAGAAAGCCAGCTCTGCTGGGGAATATGGGGGTCTGGCTGGATTCCTGATAACCTTGGGGTAAATGGGGCATGACACAGACACCCTTTGTGAGGGTTATTGCAAAGTTGCTTTTTGCATGGAAGAGCAAGAGAGGACTAGTCTGCAGGTTACTTACAGGATAGTAAAACTTTGGTAGCAACTCATAAAAAAATTGCACTTCTTTTACAATGTGCTTTGGTTCAATTTTTCAACTCACTGTTTGTAATGGTGAAGAGCCTAGCATCCTTGGAACTTGGTGCAGCACGGAATGAAAGAGTTGTAAATGCCACAGTGCATCCAACACTGACCGTTACATGAGACTTGGGCTTCCCCGAGTATTTGCTCTAAGATCTGGGAGCTCTAAGCAATACTGATAGCTAACCAATGCCTGGCCACTCCAGCAACCAGAACGAGTGGAAACTAGGGGATGTTTTGCTGTGACTCCTTTTACCCTTGGAACCTGATGCGTAGAGCAGCAATGGCTGTTTCTTAACAGTCATAGAATCACACAGAATCATTGTGGTTGGAACAGCCCTTGAAGATCATCAATTCCAACCATTGACTCAGCATTAAATGGTGCCCCTCAGCACTATGTCTATATGTCTTTTAAATAATTTCAGGGGTCATGATTCTGCCATCTCAATAGATACCCTGTTCCAATATCTGATTGGAAATTCTTCAAACACCCAAATCTGAACATTCCCTGGTGCAATTTAAGCCAATTTCCTCTCATCTTGTTGCTTGCTACTTGGGAGAACTGACCAGCTTCCACCTCACTACAACCTCCCTGCAGGTGGTTGTGGAGAGCCATAAAGTCTCCCCTGAGTCTCCTTTTCTTCAGGCTAAACAACCTGGTTCCTCACCTGCTCCTCATAGGACTTAGCTTCAGGCAGTCTAAGGCTGTCTTTACTGACTGCAGGGCACTTGTATTTCAGTCAAGAACCATTTAAAATGCTAAACTTCATATAAACTAACAGGACAAGAAAACTATTTTTTCTGAACATTCAATGTACCGCTAAACAGAATGTACCCAGTTGTGTTCAAGCAGCATACTAAGCTCCAGTTTTAAGTAGATACAATTATCCTGTTCAAGATCTTTTTCTCCAGAGGATCTCACACAAGTGCAAAACTTCCTGAAAGCATCTGCCAAATGGCTTAAGACATGATTGAGTATGAAAAGCTTCTAAACTGATGTTTGGAAACTGGTGTGAATGCTCATTGGTAACTCAACCTAATGTTTGAGGCTCTTACAGGGAATTGTGGATCTTGTTTCAAATCTCATTTCCATGTGAATTACATCAGCACTCAAGTCTTCCACTGCTGTTGGGGGAAATGTTTTTAAAATTACTGCTAAAATGTCAGTGTCTTTGTGGAGACACTGTAATTAGGAGAAGGCTCCCATGGCACAAAACTGTTCTCACGATTAGACCTGTATAAACTGGGAGACTTGGGGTCTATTTCTTGATTCTGCCTCTGGACTGCTTTGCCTGCAACTCTTACAACCTCTCTGTAAAATGAGGATAAAGCTTGGTTTCTTTTGTACAGTGTTATGAGCACTTCAAAGAGTGCTGTTTCAAAAGAACTAAGTTTTATTAAGAACCTCTGTTGTTCTCACCTCCTCCTCTCCCCTGTGGTGTGAAATATTACAAGACCCGTGGCCTTGGAAGATGCGTAGGTTCTCTCATGAGCTACTCACTGCTGTTCCTGAGGCCAGCTTGCCTAGTGGGAGCACTGAGCACTAGGCCAGTAATTGTATCATTTCACCCTAGGAAACTTTCAACTTCTGCCCAGGGTGATACCCCAAACAGATACTGCTGTAGAGTTATTACAGCCTGAATCAGACTTTTGGGAGGGGAAAGAGCCATGGCTTTTCCCAGTAGAGTAGTGAGAGAATAGGTCCTAAAATAGATGAGGAAGAAGTTCTTAGATGATGCATGTTAGTCTGAGAAAGTAGTAAGTGCTGTCTCTGGGCACTCAGATTATCAAGAAATCATTAACAACATTTGTTTGCTGCTCCTGTAAGCAGGTGGTGCATAGGTCTTCATGGGCATTTGTATTGCAAGGAAAAGCTTGTTGGCTTGGAGATGGGAAAACAGACCCTGTCCCTCTGCACCTAAGTCCACAGAGGAATATCAAGATGTCTGTAACCCTGCTTAGATGGTGGGACAGCCCTGTGCATCTCGGTATTCCCACATCTTCATTCTGTGTCTAATTGTTTTAACTTGTGAAGACACATTAAGCAGAGAAGACAGTGCCTGAGTGGCAGATGGAGATGAGATCCTGTATGGTATACTACCACTTGCAAGATCAAGACCTTGAGCCTTTTCCTTTGTTCCAGGCTTTGTGGTGTTGCCTCCTCTGCTACACTGAGGTTCAGAGCTTTTCTTCTTACTCCTTTACTTGCTACTGGTGTTCTATTTAATCAACGTTCTCTTTGTTATCATGTCTTTTTCATTTGTTTTCTACTTTGCTGTCCCTCTCAGGTTCAGGACCTGATCTTGTTCCACTCTGTTTAGCCTGTGTATGTCAGCAAGCACTAGGACACCATTTGCACCTGACTGGTGCTGTGACAAAGGCTTAATACATGTACCACAGCATGAACTAGACTAGTGATTTTTGCTGTTGCCAGTCAAGTCCCTAAAGCAAATTTGCAGGGCAAGGTCATTTGGGGTCCCAAGCCAGCAATGTTGAGCAGAGGAGCTGCTCCTGTAAGCACTAATGTTAAAAATTCTGGGCAGGGAGCAAAGCTGTGTGGCTTACTATGTCCTCCAGCTCTCCTTAAGCCTTCCTTCTGGCCTGGAAGACAGCACAGGGTTATGCTGTTTGGACCATCCTCTCTACAGCTTCCATCTTTCTTCCCTATTAAAAAGATATTCATGCTACACATTGCTCAAGTATTATCTTTGTGGGGGTACTGAGCTGGGACATAACTGATCACTGTACTGCTCACATTAACCCATAAGTAATGGGAGATTTTTTGCTATAATATGCAGGTGATTGGTTTGGTTTTTAAAACTCTTAATCTTGCAACATGATCCAAGAATTTCTGAGAAAGGCTTGTCATACCTTAGAAATTTTGTACAGTACAAATATTTTGTCAGTGGAGCTGTTTTGATCAAAGGTTGTATAAATTCCATTGGTCTTGGCAGTTGATTCCATGTGAACCCTCTCATGGGGATTCTATCACCTGAGTCCCTACAGTATCATTACAACTTGCATCTTCTATGTACAGATATGTTTTCATGTGAGCTCCTGTGGCTGCACGTCCTGGTAGGCTAAAGCACAATGTATTCTGACACAATGTGTGAACTGGAAGATCCATGCTTAAGCTGTTCTTAACTATGAAGTGTCAGTTTCACATCTCCCTTGGTTTGTCAGCTAGGGTCACATCTGTAGCATTCTAATTGTGTTGTCTGCTCTGACTGAGTAGAGACAGGACTCTGGAAAACAAATGGTGCTTCTTTACTGAGTAGCAGTGATTTATGGACATGCCAACAGGAAGGAGGAAATGAAAATTTCTGCTTCCACATATTTGAGTTCTTTGTTTAGTAGCACCCCAGGCCAACCACTATTCTACTTCTTGGGTAGTTGAACTCATTGGCATTGTGCCTCACAGCATCACATGGGGTATGTCTTAATAGATGTGAAAAGTATGGCATGCTGTGACTTAGGTTTATTTACATTTATGTAAACATCACCATGTTTATTTTAAAATTATTGAATTTCAACAGTTGCAGCTCCAGACAGGTAAAGATCACTGAAAGGACAGCTAGGTTCCTGTCATCTAACTTTGACAAACCTGTCTTGAGATCGTGCTCACTGTTTGCCACTTCTTACTTTACTGAGCATATCCAGTGAAATTGTACTGGTCTGTTGTTTGGTCTGTACTAGTGTCCTGCTTTTCTGACTAGCTCAGTGATTGCAGATAGATATCCAGTGAGGAAGTGATAGATGTAATTTCTTGATAATATGCATAATTTCAACCAACCCCTCATTTTCACATATTTTGTCTTTCATTTAACTGAAACATTTCAAGTTCCTAACTGACTGTCCTGGATCTCTGTGTCTTTAATATCAGAGCTCCATCTCAAAAGGACAATTTGAATAACCAGAAAAGGATGCTCTAAGGCACTACAGGTATAATGAGAGAAGTCAGTTTCTGGGTTGTTGTGCAGTGCTGGTTAGGAATTTTCTGTCAAAATGTTTTTGTTTTCTCTAGTCAGGAGTTGCTGATTTGACAGCTGTTAGTGGAAATGTACCTATCAGTTTTGGCAGCCAAGTCTTCTCACACAGGAGAAAGAATCTCTGGAGCAGAGTAGATGGCTGTCTGCAGAGCATCCCAATAGCCCTGTGCAGCCAGGGCCCTTGGAGACTGCTTTAGGTGCTCTGCTGGCCTGAAGATTTAAGACCTGGAGACTTAAACTTCCACCTCTAATAGCTCAGATGGGGAGCGCTCCAGGATGCTGCTGCTAGTATGAGGTATGGCTTTGTCAATATCAAGTGAGTTTCATTTTTTGTTTAACTAAATAATTAAATATTTATTGGGTCAGAAAAGGAGCATGTGACTGGAACTTATGGAACAGCTGCTTAAACTGACTCTGGTTCTGGTTGTTTCTCCTTCTAACCAAACCTGGGAGTGTATTACTATCCTCCACGTGGGTCCAAAGTCGTTCTTGTCTCATGCTGCCTGAAGACATACCAGAGAACAAAGAGAACGAATTTCAGGAGGAGAGGGTATTATAGGTCCTCAGCATGGCTCACAGTGTTATCAGTGATGGAAAGCTTTGTCTGGGAAGAGGTGGTAAAAGCCATGTGCTTATCCCTTCAGACAGCAGCAGGTCATTAGAATGGTTTAGCTGTACCCATGCTCAGTAGCCTGGTAGCCTTACCTGGGATGTCTACAACTATATGTGTATGTGTGTGTATAAAGATATCTGTCTATATATACAGCTATATACCAGTGCTCTCCTTCAGTCTCAGGGATAAATACATGTATCACTGCTGCCATAACCAGATGGTTAACACATAAACTGAAAACATAAAAGGCTCAGATTCCTGGTTGTAAGATGATATGTACCAGTTGCATGTCCTAATCAATAAACAAAGTTACTTGGGGTTGTTCTGCTTTCTCCCTAGTGATACCCCCTCTGGAAGAACATTATGATCTCTGTTTCATCCAAGTGTGGAATCAGGATGATATCTAATGTGGAATCTTCAACATGGCCCATGCTTACCTCTTTGCTCTTCTGTCTTCTGCAGCCCTCTTCTCTCTTTTACTGTTCTGCTCCTCTCAAACAAAGCTAAAAAGCCATGTAAGACTAGGGAGAACTTGCAGATCTGGCCATGCACTCACTTTGCATGAGTGCTAGCTACCCCAGAGATTTCAGTCCCAGGAGTGGGGTACGACTTGCCTTACTTGGAGATAGTAGAGCCAGTTCAGTAGGACTGTACCTAACACCTTACTTGCAGGATGTCCTATCCCACACCAGCTGAAAAACACTGTGTTAGGGACATCTGGTGCAAGCTGAAGTCTGTGCCTCTGAGCTCACAATATGTTCAGTGGGATTATAAGGCTGGCTGATGCTGCCATTTAAATTATTTTCTTTCTTTAAGTTAGTTAAGTGAGGCTTTTATTAAGTAGACTCAACATATGAAGCTGAGGGGCTCTCTGCTTCTAGGTATAGGATGCAAGTGACCACTGAGCTGCTGTGGAAGATAGTAGGTATTTTGACTGGTTCATTGCTAATTGCTGCTTCAGTAAACAACAGCTGTTCAGATGCAGCTCAGCTTCTTGCTTTGAAAAGATTATGATGCCCAAACTGTAGTCTGATATTATTGAAAAAAGAAAAAAAAGAAAGTTATAATCATTTCACTCCCCTACTGCTACAGATTTTATGGGCCTTGTAGTGTGCTGTTGCGTCGGGCATATTAATTGCTAGTGAGTCGATGTTAAGCAAATGAAACAGCTTTACACAGTGTTTGGACACTTGGTTATAGACAGTTTAACAGCAGTCTTCTGAGAAGACTGTGCATTAGTCTTAGATTATTTTTCAGCACTGGAGGAATGGCTGTTTCAAAGTAACTATAAAATGAGCCACCACTGCCTTGCAATAGCAGTAATAAGCTGTTAAGGTACATTGCAAAGCATGAGGTCAGAGGCAGCATGTTCTTCCAGCCACCCGAGAGGTATAATAGCGACTAATTATTGCAGCTACTTCAGAGGCTATTGCTGTTGCAACAGGAGGAAGGAAAAGCAGAAAGGGGCGAGGGGTGTTCCACTATTACTACTTAGCCTTTAGATGAAGGAGTTGTTGGTATTACATTAGAGGGTGAAGGCCTGACCCAGCACAACACTATCTCTGCTGTGTTCTCAGCACTGAAAAGAAAAATAGCTCTGTCCTCTACTCTGTGCTGTTCCTGGACTTCTGATTCCTCCTGAGACCAGGATTTATAGGGGCATCTGCCTTAATTTATTAAGGAGCAAAAAATTACGAACTAAGTTTGAAGGCATGTGTGCGTACATGCAGACACACACACTTTGTTGTATAATCCCAGCCCAAGATCTTCCCCTCCCTGCAGCCTGCCACGGTGGCTGTTGCCCTCCAGCATCTGGCTGAGCTATGGGACTGCGTTTGACCTTGGCCATAGCAGTATTGGTGGCCATGGCCATAGCCTGCCACCAACTGCCTGGTGGCTGCTTCCAGCCAGAGCACCGCCCCTCCAGCTAGGCTGAGCAAGAGGCAACAGGCTGCTCTTTGACGAGAGCTGTTGATCTCCACACTGCTGCATTCCCCTGGCTGCAGATGAAAACCATCTGTAAGTGGCTTTTGTGTAGTTAGAAATTCCTGTGTATGTTGCTGAAATGCACACAGGAGCAGGCAAGCTGCTGTCATTTGACTGCATTTGCAGAGGAACATGGTGGTACTGGTGCAACTACCCACAGTCAATTGCAGTGAGTTGCACCCAACTGCCAAGGAAAGGGCCCAGCACAACGAGCCTGGGCCATACAGTATCAGTATCACAGTATCACAGTAATGATGAGGCTGGAAAAGACCTTAAAGATCATCCAGTCCAACCTAAAACCAACCAAGTAAACCTAAACATCTGCCATCTAGATCATGCCACTCAGCACTTCATCCAGCCTAACCTT
>VZRI01011524.1:110791-272643 GCA_013397515.1 Upupa epops
CTGGGCACATTGCTGACTCATGCTAAGTTTACTGTCCACCAGTACCCCCAAGTCTCTTTCTATCTGAGTACTCTCCAAGATCTCCATTCCCAGCCTATAGTTCTGCCTGGGGTTGTTATAACCAAAATGCACAACCTGACACTTAGACTTGTTGAAACACATCCTATTGGAGTCTGCCCATCTCTCCAGTCTGTCCAAGTCCCTCTGCAGGGCCCTCCTACCCTCCAACAAATCGACATGGGTTCCAAGCTTGGTGCCATCTAGCATGGTCTGGGGTAGGGCTGGGGTAGCTGGGCCCAGGAGGACCCAGAGCACCTACTCCCCGCCTCCGCGGGCCAGTGGGCACGGCGCGGTAGGGGGGAGGGGGACACGGAGAAGGCGCAGGGGTGTCGCTACTCCTGGCCAGATGTGCCGGCCCTGTCGCTGGAGTGGGCACCGGCTTCGCGTATCTCCGCAAGCGGCGCCCTGGCGCGACCCTTACAAGGCCAATCAAGGCCTCCCGCGCGCCGCGGTCTTTACCGGTTTCCCGCCAGGGGGCGCGCGAGTCACGGCCGAGCTGCGCCGAGGGGCTCGGGTGGATGGCGTCAGGGAGCGGCGGGAACCGTAGGAAACGCGGCGTCGGTGCTGTGTTCAGTCCGTAACAACCTGCTGGGGAGAGTCAGGTCACTGCTAGCCTCTAGATGCTCGGAGACAGGAATATGAAGGAGTGCTGGGTCTTACAAGGCCCGTGACAGTAATAGGCTGTGAAGAGGTTCATTGTAATGATTCTTTTAATTGTCATCTGCTATAAGAAGTAAGAACAACGCAGTCAGAAGGAGTAGGGAAGTGATTGTCCTCTGTACTCAGCACTGGTGAGGTCACACCTTGAGTACTGGGTTCAGTTTTGGGCACCTCAATACAGGAAGGATATGGAGGTGCTGGAGTGGATGCAGAGAAGGGCAGCAAGAGTGGTGAAGGATCTGGAAAACAAGCCTTGTGAGGAGCAGCTAAGGGAGCTGGGACTGGTTAGTCTGAAGGAAAAGAGGCTGAGGGGAGACCTTACTGAGTCTCTAAAACTATCTAAAAGGCGGTGTAATAGAGGTGGCTGTTGGTCTCTTCTCACAAGTATCAAATGATAGGACAAGAGGAAATGGCTTCAAGCTGCACCAGGGGAAGTTTAGGTTGGACGTTAAGAAAAACTTATTTACTGAAAGGACCATGAGGCCTTGGAACAGGATGGAATTGAACTGGGATGGGATTAAATCAGCATTGCTGGATGTGTTTAAAAGTCCCTGTAGATCTGGCGCTTAGGGACATGGGTTAGCGGAGGCCTTGGGACAATTACGGTAATGGTTGGACTCAGTGATCCTGAAGGCCCTCTCCAAGCTAAACAAACAACTCTATGGTTCTGTGATCTTTGCTGTGGAAACCAGCAAAGAAAAGTTTTTAAAATGCCTCAGCCTTGTTCCATCTTGTTTCAAAACCTAGGGCTTTCAGAATAATCTGTTGGATTATTTGGTCGAGTAATATTTGTCTGTATCAAAATAATTTGAATATTTTAGGATTGGAAAAGTGGAGGGGGCCAAGGGGAAGACAAACCTAGCCCTCTGGCATTGCATGTGTGAATTACAGACACTATTATGTGTCCTGTGCAGCTGAAGTCAGTGTTGTTGCCTCTTTTGTACTGCCATCACCAGCGTCTGTTACATGAATTCTAACATCTGCCTGGGTTGCCAGTACATTGGCTAGAATCTGCTTCTCGTGCAATAGCTGTTGTGGTCATGAAGCAGAGCTCCCCTGCCACCATGTTTTGTTTTGTGCCAGTATCTAATGTGAATCAGAATTGCATATCCACCTAGCCCCTCTTCCCTCCTACCTGTTTAGACATGCTTTACTTCAACGTATTTTGTTCTTTGAAGGCACTTCAACTCTAATGTTATTGTGCCCTTTGACACTTTGTTGGGGTTTTTTTGAGCTGTTTAAATCTTAACCTTTGAGGTGTCGTTTTTGCCCAGCCTCAGATTTATATGTGATGTCTCATTATGCTCTCTATCTCCAGGGTTTTAATGATGCCTTGAAAACACATGTGCCAAGGCTATATGCAAGAGTAGTGTTGCTGGTGCCATATGCCGAGATAACATTGCTTTCCTCTTCCCCTTGTTTAACAAGGCCAGTAATCTTATTAAGCTTCTCCAGCATTTCAAGCTTTTCTTTGCCACATCTATTGTGCTGGAATTGCAGAGTTATTTATCTATTATGTGCTCCTTATTCTTTCCAGTCACTGCTTTTATGTAGGCAGCTACATACCTTTCACAGCAAGATTTGCATTTCTTACTCTGAGATACTTTATTTCTGGAGTTGTATTAAAATGCATTTTGTTTGAATGGCTCACTTCAGCACGTGATCCATATTGTTCTGTGTGACTGCTCTGTCCTAGCCATTATTTGCCACTCCTCCTGTTTTTCCTCATCTGCAGATGCTAGCATCACTTTTTTTTTTTTTTTTTTTAATCTGCATGCTTCCCCGTCATTGTGGAAAAGGGTAAATAGCACCCAGTCCCACTATTACAGTCTTGTACAACCCCCAGCCTCCCCATCCCATTATTTCCCCTGTAATTCTTGTAAGCAAACACTGGATGGACTTTGCTACAACACTGCATGACTATAGGTACTCTCACTTGAATTCCTAACTGATTTTCCTATTAGCTTTTCTCACACTTTGGTGTTTTTTGGTTAGTTTGTTGCTGGCTTTCTTATTTATTTATTTTTAAATTGATGTAAAGTTAATTGATTCATCAAATACCAATTTCTGTAATATCTGTTTTAAAATGATTCCTGGGCTTGGAATGTGGAAATACTTCATTGCATTGAGATGATAATTTCCCTGATTCCTCACTGTCTCAGTTAGCTTAAGTGTGATTGAGTAACTAGGGCCAGTTGTAACATGTTGTTGCCTTCCAGCCTTGTTCTTAGTTTCTGAATTTCCTCTTTTTCCTCTTGAATCCCAATAGGCTTTATTAAGACAGCTTTGTGGGAACTGTAAGCTGCATAATTATGTTACATGAACTTTGACTTAGTTTAGAGTAGGAAAAAATAAATGTATGTGTCTCTAGAATTCTATATTCCTCAATGACAGAATTTTAACTTAGTAAATTAAAAGGGTTACTCTACTTACCTAGGAAGTTATAGTAATTAACACCAAGAGAGTTTACCTGCAGAATTACTAGATGCAATAAAGTAGATTCTGTGAAAGCATGACACTCTTACGAGCTGCCATGTTGTTACATGTGTTCCTCACCTTCTTATTGCACATAAGCCTCCTATGAAAGGGATGGAGCTATTGTTTAGCTCACTTCCTTGTTTAGAAGTGGGGACCATTAGAGTTTTAGGGGTGCATTTGATGTCATTCTTGCACAGCTCAGTTACATTGTTTTTGATGCTAAAAATCAGGTGAGGATTTTTTTCTATTTTTTTTTTTTAAGGGCTGTGTACAAAGAGTAGCACTGTTACGATAATCTTAAGGCTAGTATTTTTGTGGGACTGTGTGACTTCACTCTTGCTGTTGCACTTCAGACCCTCTACCTCCCTTCTACCTCCTCCATTATCCCAAGCACTCATGGTTGCTAAAGGAGGACAGACCTTGCCTGCATCACACAGCATGTTCTTGTTCCTCTGGCTACTACAAAGTGCCAGCGGCAACAGCCAGTATTGTACCTTGTAATGTGGAGGTGGCACGAGAAACAAACTTTTCCATCATCTTTTCATCCTGAAAGGCCAAATACTTAGTTACTGATCTGCAACAAATACTCAACTTTCTGGGATGGCGAACAGAGAAGCTATGTATTTTCAAATTTTGGCAGCACACTTTAATTAAAGTGCTGGCATCTTTTATTTATTTATGCTAGTCACGTTGAAAAATGCTGAGCACGAGGAGGGGGAGTGGGGCATTATCTGTTATTAGTGTTTTGACTTTTTTAATAGGTCTAGCCTAGGCTATTACATGCTTACATTTGCCTCATATGGTCATTCTGCCACATAGCTAAAAACTTCAGAGGAAAAAATTGAAGTCTTAAGGTTTGTCAGCATGATAGCTAGAGAACATGCGTTCCCTTTTTCCCAGGGGGAAAAACTGGCACCTACTGTAATTGGCTGCAGAGGAGTAGCTGATCAGCCTGGTTGGTTGAGATGTTGCTTTGCTGTTAGAGGTATGATCTTACTGCTCTTACTCTTCTCTCTGCTTGTACTCTTCAGTTTATGCTGTGGGATGCTGACTGCTTTGGCTTGTTTTTAGTTTCTAGTAAGTATCAAATAAGCAGCTTCTAATAACCTGCTTAGAAGCTGTTTCCAGTGTCTTTGTGTTCCGTTTCCCATCTCCAAGGAATTACACACTAGTCTATTCCTCCCTTTTTTAAAGGTTCTCAAGGTGGCCATATGCATAGCTGTAGCCGTTTGGGAGTTAGCAGTAAACCAAGGTATTAACACTTTTAGTAGGTTTTTCTTCTCTTTCTCAAATCAGAATTCAAACATTTTCTTTGAATGCAATCTATTCTCTTGTAGACAATGATTTTTGAACTGTTGTTTTATGCAGTGTTTTATCTTTTACAGTCTTTCACCCATCACTTTAGAAGTGCCTTGGAAGAGTGGCAGTGGTAGCTGGCATTTTTTTTCCCTTGTCAAATGCAAATCTCTCACCTCCCAAGTGTGAACATACAAAGCTCTCTCTTACTATTTTTTTTTTAATAACAAAATTAGGCCACAGTTAGCTAAGCAGAGTGACCCAATTCATGCTCGATCAACATGTTACCAACTTGAGGTTGTCACTACAAAGTAAGTGTGGTGAAGTCTGCCTGTTCCAACTAAAATCAAAGCAGTCTCTTGACATACAGCAGTGCTGAAGTCAGCACATTCTGCAAAGTGGGTCTAACTGCAGATTGAAGGATCCTGTCTGTGTATGTATGTAATTATCACTGCTAACCTAATTATTTATAATCTAATGCTTTTTGCTGCATTTCTACTCGGGAGGGCATGAGAGAAAACAGTTTTAAGTGAATTTTTTTGTTCTTTGACTTTTCCTTATCTATAAAAATTTGTTTTGTCTAAAGTAGGCCACCTGAGAGGTCCCATGGAGTAATTAATTTTGCTGAGCTAGTAGATGGGGCTGTTGAACAGAGTCAAAAAAGGTATTGCCAACTGTGAAGCAGATGAACCAGTGCAATTGGATCAGGCTGCTTCTTCTGGTATGAGAACAGCAGCAGCACATGTGGTATCTGACATACAGCATTTAAAAAACAAATATAAACACACACACACACACACACACATTGGGTTGGCTTTTATTGGAAAGCCTAGATGCAATGTATAGTTATCAATTTGTGGAAAATTCAGGACACATATAAAGTTAAGAAGGCAAATTAAAAGAACAATACAAATCAGACGAAATATACATCTCAAAATATCTGGATAGCATTTTGACTGGCATTGCCTAAAATACTTAAAGTATCCTTCCCCCCCCCCACTTTTGTGTTATGTTTCTTTTAATTACGCTTTTTTTTTTCTTTAAAAAGATTTTTTTGTTCTATGATTCCCCAAGGTCACTATTTCCTGCAGGAGCATGTCCAGATCACAAGTCTTTTTTAGCAAGAAATAGGCTCATTACACCTACTAACAAGGCCACTAATTGGCTTGATTTGACTTTATCTAAAATGATCACCAACAGATACTATAATTTGTTGTTTATTGGTGCCAGAACAAAGAAGAAGGAACTGGAACGCGTCAAGTAGAAGATATATTTCATTGTTGACATGTTATACAAGCTTTTCATATTCAAACAGAACAGAAACATTTGACATAATTTAGAATATGAGCCTATTTCGACAGAGAGCACTTACAGCATGCTAAATACAGTGCTGTGGAAGAGCCACCCAACAGAACTGCAAACACCTAGCACTGTACATCTTTAAAAAGAATACGCAGATCAATGACACGCCTCTGGGGTCTGACATACCATCCACTCTAAATTTAGGGCCCTCAAGACTTGAAGGGTAAAAATACTAACAACTAATCTGTGCTTTCATTCTAATAGATGATTAGCATTCATTATATGTGTAATTAGTTCTGTATGTTCTACCAAATACATACATACAGTAATAGCACTGATACTGTAGATTTGGTAGCGACTTGGCTGGGAGGAATTCAGATCTGTTTATAAAACAATCCTAATGTGCAATTTAGAGTATGTAATACCATAGACTCTTGGAATACAAAGCAGTTAGAAAACTATTTTTATTACATCCACTTGAACCATTCATAGTTAAGACACGGTCACTTTACTATGTTTTGTCATTATAATACATGGATAGAAATATTGTGTATATTTCAATGAACATCAAAAAACCCAAATTTTGTCTCATCTTAAAAATATGTTTGTGGCTGAATTTAGTGCTCCTAAGAGTAAAGCTCTAAGATTGGTTTCAGCCAAAATGTAGAACAGATGCCATAGATGCCACCACAGGCTTCCTATAAGGAACCAGCTGCACACTTCAGTTCTATCCTGCAGCAAATATATTAGGCCTTGGAGCAGAGCATGCCAAATCTAGGCAGTGGTGCGGAGATGCAGACTTAGGCACTAGAGTGGGACCTTTTTCTTCATCTCCAGGGCCAGTGTTTACAGTAATGGGATTTGATCTACCAGCTGAAGGCCAGTAGATGAACCTATTGAACAGCCTGCCTGCCTAAAGAGCAATCCTGTAGCATCAGGTCAGAGGTACGCTTCTTCTATCTGGAGTTATTAACACCTAAAAGAGCTGTATTATACAGAAGACAAAGTTGACGTAACTGGATGAAACTACATAATTTCTTCTTCTTCTTCTTCTACATACAATTTGCCAAGCACCTGAGACACTATTCTCTCCATTGTGAAACAAAGCTTCTAAAAAACAACAGAAACCTCACCTGGTATGAATAAATGTCCATTTATTACGTTAGGGCTGGAAAAAGACAAGGAAAATCCAACCTATTAAAGTCTTCCATCATAACAGACGAGACTTATTTGGTTACTGTGCCTTCTAACAATGACTGATGAAGTGGCACTAGCCTGGGTGACAGGAGAGGTACGGGAAGGGAGGGAGCTGCAGTCTGATTGAGCCAGCCACTTCAGAGTGTCCCATCCTATCAGCAAAGTGATAGATGCACAGCTTTAAACCTAATACAAAAATATTAACACTTTTGGACATTAGTCATCACTGTTATATCTCTACAATATAATTCTTTATACTGTACAGCTATAACATAAAAGGTGCAATTCCTTTTTCATTAAAAAAATCACACACAGCACATGTTTTTATCTTTTTATTTTTAAGTATAAACTTTTTTAAACACTTTACATAAATTAACTCCTCTGAGACTAATATTTGTGTACAGTAAATTGTAATTCATATAAAAATCCATAAACAACTTGTCTCACATAATTTACAAAAAAATCAGGGTTTCCTTTGCTTATCTGCAACAAGGATTCTACTTGCCATTTTCCCCCCAAGGCAAACCATGTTGGCATTGTAAAATCCATTATTAAATTCCCATGGTAGCATAAGTTACTTGTGCCAATGTCCTTTTAGAAAGCAGCACAGTTTAAAGCAGTTGGGTTGTCTATAAACAGTAATTTTTGCCCCACATTTTAAAATTAACAGATATATACCACATCCTATGCAGTGAGAAAGAGAAAAGGAGAGAGAGAAAGAGTGGAAGAGAGAGACTACTTCTTGGTAAGCAAAGGTCAACAATTCAGTAACACTTGGAAACACTGTATAGGTCTGAATCATAATTAAATACAGTGCCTCAAAACAACAGGCAGCCTGTTGCAAAATCTGTAGGCCTTTTTTTTCTTTTTTTTAATACTTTTTCAGTCCGACTTGAGTGCAGCGATATGCATATGTAAACATATTCTTTAAAGCAGATCACCTTTAAGGTCATTGAGAAAAACAAAAAAGTTTTGTCATTAGCAGTATCATTCTTCTGGAAGGCGCTCTTTTCATGACAGAGTCTGTTCAGATTGTGCTACAGAAAAAATCTGAGCAAAGATGTAAGCTTAGGCTCAAGTTGTAATGCAGCAAAACAGTTTGGTCTCCTTTGTAGAAGACACTGGTACACAGTCTCTTTGGCAGCCTGAGCTAAGCCAGTGTGTTACCTCTTACCTATTTCGCTTTGTCTGAGGAACTGTATATTGTTAGCGCTGTCTGCTAATTCTGGATATTGCTCCACAGAGAGTACATAGTACCCATCGTATCCTTGTACCTTTCCAGCACTTAGCAACTGCCTCTTTTCTCCTTCTGTCCACAACCTGGCACCTTCCTCTCCATCTCTTACTCTCTGTTGTTCTCTGGCCCAGGCACTGGAAAGAGCCCTTTGCCTGGCTTGCTCCAGTATTCGGGCCTTTTCCTCATCAAGTGTCATGCCATAGCGGATGTGAAGCGCTAAAGCACCATACTGCATTTCAACATCTGCAAACCTACGAGTCCTGCCGTTTACCACAGTGGTGGACTGGGAAACAGTGACATTGATGCCATTCTCCAGGGCCTTCCGCCCACTTGTCAGCCTCAGTGTCCCAAGGTCACTCTCAGGGGAAGTGGTCTTGATAAAATAGTGTGTGTCTTTTCCCTCAATGGTGAAATGCAAGTTTTCTAGGTAGTATGCATTATTCAGAACAGCTGCCACTTTTATGCAGTCCTCATTTGCAATGTTGAGCACGTTTGTTTGCACTTTGCCTTGATTGACAGCGAGCATCACTCCCTTCCCAATCAGAGATTTCACTGTAGCAAACCACAGCCATGACTTCTCTCCACTGGATTTCCGTCTGCTGACCTGCACTTCTGCCATCTTTCCCAGGGAAAGGAAAGCCTTTGCTTGTCTCGCCACTTGTTGTTGCACTCCAGAAATTGGCTGTAAACAAGAACAGACAGAAGTTTTACCAGCCATCTGTAGCCCTCTAGATGCCAAACAGCCAGGCTTTCTTGGTGTGCTGCCCATGGACGACAACAGGATATGCCACAACTGACAGTGCCAAGGAGTTAATTAAATCTACATACTGCTTGTTCTGCTGAGTTACAAAACTGTTCTGTTTGATAATGTTCAGTGTTTTTCTCTTTTTCTTCCTGACAACCTGCACACAATTAAGATTTGACTTCAGAGGCTACTTGCAATGCTGCACAGGACACATCTCTTCATATTAAATTTGGGTTAAAGGTATCTTACTATATTGTCATCCTCTGAGCCTGTTTGACTATGATTCCTGTCTACTGTGAGTCCATTCAAATTGAGGACATTTTTGTTGGTTATGAAACTGCACTTTTGAACAGGAACAAGCCTTTCTTTATGCTGACTCAGGAGGTCAGAGTCTCAGGCAGCTGCAAGTCTAAGACCAAACTGTGGGGAAGCTCTCATAACCCCTCAAGTTGCTAAAGGAAGGTGAGGAACCAAGCTGTAAAGACAGTGAAAGAGAAGGAAGCAAATAGCACAGAGCAGTAAGGTGGTGGGGACTGACACCCTGTCTTGCAAAAACTTGTAGAAGTTTCTAAAAGGGGATGTGTGAAAAGGTTGTGGCCAGTTCAGCTGAGTGAACTTGCAGTTTCTCCCCTTAAAATACTTCAGATGATTGCAATCCTGAATACAACAGAGCTTTGTGAGAGCTAGCAAAGATGAATGAAAAGAACCAATGCACAGGCCTTAACTGAAATATGCTTGCTCAGTATTTCATGTTTTACTGTCTGTGATGTTCTTGTTGAAAAGCTTGGTGTGCTACAAAGCGTGGAGAAATAAAATGTGCAACCGTGAGGTGCAAAAAAAAGGTGGAGAAGCTAGGATAGTAGAATCTGTTGAAGAAGCTTACTCTGACTGGTAAGAGCTACCTGTAGCCCAGTATGTCAGATGCACTCTGTGAAGAAAGAGGATGGCTGGGGAGCACGACCTGCCAGCACAACTGTTGTGGCTTGCCAGAACAGAGCAGGAACAGCTAGTAGAATGGTTAGCTAGTGCACCTAGATAGTGGGATAGCTTACATTACCAGGTCAGCTATAGTTGGGATTGAGATCTTGAAATTGTGTTGAACTGGAACGTTTTATCTGTCTAACCCTGAGTCTAACATCTACAAGCTGCAAATGAGCTAGTATTGATGGAGCAGACAGCTGCCCTAGCAGTTGTCTCAGCAGGAAACAAAGAGAAAGATTTAAGTAGCTTTGGCTGCACTTTTACAAGGAGTACTTAGTTTCTGTAGATGATCAAGTTTATCTGCCAGCTGACCCCATTGCTCTTCCGTAAAATACTGTTTAACCCATTTGATTCACTGCTGACAAATGATGTAAAATCCTGTTGAATTTTCCTATATTTCTGTATGGAAGGCCAAATCATTAACAGACTCCTACAACCTTAATTCAGCCTTGCTGCTAATGGAAGCCTGGCAAAAGGCTTGCAAAAGTTTCTTTGCTCTACCATGGGGACAGCTTTCTGGAAGGGACAGTTCTGGAGGGAATTACGAATTGATATGGACTCACAACTCTTCTTGGACATGGTAGATTCTTGTGTGCACTTGCTAACCACTATGGATTTCAGCTGTTGTAAGTCCTACATGAAAGCTATTGAGCACAGAATGTATTCTAGACAGCTGCTCATAGGTGAGAGTAGCAAGATGCTGTAACAACTTCATAGTGACAAAGTTTGTTTATGTTTAATATGTATCCTTGGTACACTGAAGCAAAACCTCGGAGCTCAGTGAAGCAAGCTCACTCCAGAATGCTTCAAAATACCAAGTGGTTTGTGTTTACTTCTGGCTGCTGTTGCATTTGCTTGTTCTGTGGTGTCACGGCTTCTTTCTACCCAACACTTTTGAATCTGTTTTCCTCCCACTTCTCTCTTTCTAACATGTCAAATGCCCCTGGCACTCCCAATGTTGCTGGGCCCTCTCTTGAAGATTTCTGACAACTAGCTGTCTGCTCTCATCACCTTGACCAGACTGATTCTCTTCCTGGTGCACCTTTGCAGCTGTTAGTGGATAATTGCATTCTTTAACCTTTCAGATCTAAATAAACAATCTCTGATAGTTCTTTATAACCATGCCTGACGACAGCTCTGTTAATCTCCAGATACAACCACCTTGCCTGGAGTACTTGCAGTGCTTCTCCTTAACTGCGTCTACTACTCACTGGAGACTCTAGTCTCATGTTGTTACTCAATAGCTGGCTATTAAAAAAACCCTAAATATATGCAGAGGTCACTTCAGGCATGCAGAATTAGCTTTTCTTCTGCTGGGACACCCATGTAATGATTTTTCTGGGGACTGAATTAGGTCGTGAGATTCTTCAAGATTATATCCTCATTTTATCTCACAAAGTTCTCTATCATGGATCTTATAAAAGAGATCTAATTTTGACCACTTACAATGGGATTATGTTTCAATGTGTCTTAACACTTCCTTTTTAACTGAGAACTGAACTGTGGGATTTTTGAGGACATAGGTCTTTGATCTTAGAGTAAGTTTGATTTGTAAATATAATTTTTGTAGCAGATTTAGATTTTAGCTTCCAGATTTATTTCTTCCATCATTTAAAACTAACAGACCTTCAGGACTAAAGTTCTTTTTTCCCTTCTGAAGAATTTCATAAGCACACTGAGTTTTGGTTTTATGCAATGTGATAGGTTTTACCTCAGGTAATTTAATTTTCAATATTTTATCTTTACTTATAAAACAAGGTTAATATTAAAGAGAAGTAAAATTGTAGTGGTGCCTGGTATGCATAATTTATATCACCTTCTGTTTATTTCACTGTATTTTTTTACTAGTTTCTGCCTTCAGGCAGAATGTTAGTCCAAATCTAATCTCTGTAGTTTCTGTTACAAAACTTAAAAAGGGTCTTAAACCTCTTTTCATTGAGTATTGTCTTCTTGCATTTTTTGTTATTGCTGAAAGCAAACAAAGCTTATGTAAAATGGTACCTAACTTAGCAAATATATAGGAAAAAGCACCATCTGTACAATCTTTTGAAAGCACATAGAAATTTGAGGTTTGAAAAGCACTGTCCAGGTTTAACTTAGCAAGTAATCCTGTCAGAATCATCCATGCCTAGTAAGATCTGAATAGAAGGGAACATTCTGTCTTGTTTCATTTGTCTGTTCAGTTTCATTTCTTACTGGTATGTCCTCCCATTGCTGACTTTTCACAAGTTCATACGAAGGTTCTGTTAGATCAAATTTTGGAACAGGGAAACCAGGAATGGCATTGTGCAGATGGAAGCCAAATGTCACCAGCCAGCTGTTAACATCTGAAAGAGAATTACAAAAACAAAAGATAAAAATATAGTAAGTATTCCAGGTTTTGCAATCAAACCTTTTCTACATGGAATAGCTTTTGGCATAGCTGATTCCCTTCTGTAATATAAACATTATTCAACAGTCTTTATTTTGATATGTATGGATTTAGATTTGTGCTGCACTAGAATAGCAAGCCTGTACAGAAAACCTGAAGTTTTAAACTTACAAAAAAACATACTCTATGAAAAGGTTGCACAATGCTTTTCTGAAATGCATTTAAAGTTACAGCAATGCTGAAGGCCTTAGCGACTTCCAGAACAACTACACAAGCACAAATAAAGTAATGTTAACTTCTAATAGAGCCTAAATTAACTAGGATTTCATGGTCAGACACCTTATGTCACATCTTTGTCACTTTTTCTTGCTTTTAGAACGAAGCAAGAAAATACTGCTGAGCTTCCTGTCCTTTTGTTAGGTATGTGTTATAATATCTCCAAGCAACTCCTGAAATAACACCTATACAGTTAACTTTTAAATGGTATTTTATGCTGACTCAAGAGAAATATCCCTGACTTCAACATGAAGTTGGATGAATGAATTTAAAAGCTAATGAAACATGTTACAATTGCATCAGTAAGCAGACAGGATACTAACAATAAGCATTTATGGCACATTTTATGTTCTGTTAAAAAATTAATAAATTGGGAATTACAGCAATTAATCAGTTGACAATTACTGCGTAAGAATGGGTAGCTCTCCTTGTTTCTGGTTTTCTACACTATTTCACAAACTCTACGCTTATCAGAAGCTGGCTGAGAGGTCCTTATTAAGTCTGGTAGTTTTTGTTCAAGAAAACCTCAATTAAGTGTAACAAGGACTGATTTAGCCCCAAAAATGTAAAAAAAAAATAAAGTTAAAACAATTTCTAACCTTTCCAGGTGATAAACTTCAAGAGACTCTGCATCTAAACTGCCAGTTAGCCAAATTGCTAATTGTAATAACCTTAGAGGAACAGTGTGTGCCTATGCATTCCATGCATCAAAGATGTTAAAAAAAGAATGAAAACTCTGTTTTGAGGACAATTTTTAAACTTAAGTGCATAATTTTCAGTGTCACAAAGAGTCTGATTGCAACTGCATCTCCTACAGCACACAATGTTAAAAGAGGAGAGATTCAAAGGTTTGCTATTATCCTTGCTCCCAGGCAGTGCTTTAGTAGCCCTCTTAATAGCTGCTGCTGAATTAGTGGAAATCCCTTTCATTCCCAGGATACTGTGCTGAGCAGTTGTCTCAAGCAGACTTCTTGTCTCACAGCTGCTAAGTAAGTGGGGCTCAGGCCCTCCAGTAGCCTAGCACTATCTGTGTAAAATACTACGGATTACTTACCTCTCCTCAGCTATGAGCATTCAAAAGTATTCAAGGAAGGCATTTTTCAGAAATCTCTGGTGATGTGCAATCACATTTTTCTTTGTACACAGAATGGAAAACATTACACATCACTAACTCCAGACCCGCAACAGTGTATAGATTCCCAAAGAACTCAGCTATACAAGAAGTGCCTCATTAGCATTTTTCTGTGTCCAAAAGAGATAGTCACACTCCATTGTCTATGTCCTACTCCTCCATCCCTGCTCCTGGCTCTGTACTCATGACTTACACTGCTCTTGGCAAATACCAAGCTGTCAATGAGTTAAACTGGTGACAGAAATACCCCTTCTGCCCTTGCTATGCTACTGTACAGTCTCACTTGCAGGAGTGACAGTTGCAAAGACACTTGCAAAGACAGGACTCTGTGTTTTGATCCATGAATATGCACTTTTTATTGCTTAGAAACCCAGTGCCATGGTGAAGCCTAACTGTAATCCACACATTATAAGAGCACTGGGTCACAGAAGCACATTAATGGGAGAGGAACCTAGGATTCCTCTTCTCTCTTCTAGTGCCTTGAGATGTCTCAATAATGCACCTTGTATTACAGGTCAGTCAGTGGAAGAGGTAGAGATGTATTGCATTGGTACTCCAAAATGTAAAACCACAAGCCCTCTGTATATTAAGATGCTTCAAATTATCTTTTTGTGTCAACAGCCTGGTATTAAAGCAACATATCAAGACTGTGTAGGGTATAAGGTTTAGGTTTACTTACATAAACCTGAAAACTAATAATGGCCTATGCATCTTAATCTCTTTCACAGGTACCTAACTAATGTCTAAATCTATATGAGGTATTTTCAAGATCACCCATTTCCTAATTCACTGTTCCTGCTAAGTGTGTTTGATGTATTTATTATAATTGTAAACTGTGTAATGCTTCTTCATAAAGAACTTAGTTAGGTACTTCACCACATTGTGTATTCCAGTCTAAATTGGATATCTGTAAGTCCAACACCTCCAAGATAAAATCACTTTGTTAATCTGGTTCTAAACACCAAGTACTGAGAATAACTTTAGTAACCTTCCCCAGACAATGTCTGCAGCCTGTAACCCATATAATGAGATTCCAGATACTGAGAACATAGGTAAATTATTGAGCAAGTGGGAGTCTTACAATTAAGTAAACTTTTACCTGTGATGTAATCCTTTACATCATGTATTTTACTGGCTGGGTTGTTATTTCTAAACATGTACAAATTAAAAGGAGCTGGTTCCTTCCCAATTTTCTTCCAGATTTCAATATCAGGTGTTGTCCACCGGCCTGCCAGTATGTCATAATCTCTTTCTCCAAAGTGGACTAGCTTTGTCAGTGGGTCATATAGGCCTCCATGGAATCCAATTACCAGCTGGAAGTCAAGGTTAGAGTCAAAATAGATCTCTCCATAAGCGGTGTATTGGATTTGTTTAAGCATGAGGCCATTACTACTGAAAACAGCCAGAGGTGTCCCAGTATTGTCTGATGCAATGTAAAACTCATCTCCACTGCTAATTTCCATAGCAAAAAGATGTCCTTGCAGATCATAGTAAAGAGATGTGATTTCAGAACTGGAGTGGTTATATACATGAGTTATTCTGGTTGGGTAAGTAAGGTCTGCATAGAAAAACTGGAGATGCTGTCCGAGGCTAGTTTTACTGGAAACCCGTCGTCCAAGTCCATCATAACGGTAAATCACTGTCCACCCACTGCCTTTGCTATAAACTCGAGTAAGAAGGCCTTTTGAACTGTATTCAAAGATTTCAGTACCCCTCTGACGTAGAAATCCGTCTTCATCTAATCGGTACTG
Organism: Upupa epops; assembly: GCA_013397515.1. NCBI lineage: Eukaryota > Metazoa > Chordata > Aves > Bucerotiformes > Upupidae > Upupa > Upupa epops. The sequence goes on from VZRI01011524.1 coordinate 126,278, forward strand.
AACATCACCTAGTCGAGTTATTCTGTCTCTCAGGTCATAGCGAAGTGGCGTCAAACGGGCACTGCTGCTAGGGTTGAGCAAGTGGAGATTGCCGTTGAGGTCATAGTTGTATCGCCACATTATTTTTTCATTCAGATAAACTGTCTGGAGCTGACCATCTACATCATATTCGTAAGCATATTTGGTGGTGTTGGCAAATGGCCCGATCTTAATTTCTCTTTTTGTCACTCGCCCCATATTATCATACTGAATTGTAATCCAATACATTAATGACCGAAATATTTCATACTGGATTTCCTTGATGCGGCCATGTGCATCAAAGTGTTTGGTGTAGGTCATTACAGCTGTTGAAATGATCTGGTTAATGTCATAATATATAACTCCAAATTTCCCAAACTGTTCAACTTTGCCAGAGATATCATCAAACTGGTAGAGATCAATAGGCAGTGGGGTTTCGTTGATGACGCCTTGCATGCTAGTCACTCTGAAGCTGTTGTCATAGCTGTAGTCAAATCGGGCATTTACCATTCCATCTTCACTGAAGCGGAAAATCTGTCTGTCTATCAGTGGGCCAATTTGCCTGTATCTAATGGTGCAGATAAAACCCTCGCTTTGGAGGTTTACTGTTTTCAGAACTCCTGCTGTCTCATCATAAGTAAAACTAACTCTTGTACTATCATACAAAATTTCGGAGAGCTTGGTTTGCCGCCTGTACTTGAATAGTACTCTTCGACTTGTCCCCAGGAAAGCAGTTTGGAGGAGCTGCCCTTCTTCATTGTAGTCCATTATGACAGAAGCATTACTTTCTGGGGGGTTGTATATATTTCGATAATAGCCAATGGAGCGGATAGTCTGCATGGTATGACGAGCAACACTGGGCATAGTGACAGCAGAAAGCCGATCCAGCAAATCATATTCGAAGATATACTGCCGTTGGCTATGGAGCAGAAGAACCATTGACTGAAAATTAAGAACAGAATTTTACAATGTGACAAATGGTGGAGTACCGCCCCCTCACTCCCTACACAGACACAATTTCTTTACAAAAATGTGAAATTCCCACTTGAGAAAATTATCTCCTCTTTAATTGAGTTATCCTTGACCTTACATGTTGTTAACATCTCCCTGCCTAATCTACTTGGATGCTTAATTGTAAGGGGTTCTGTAATTAGCAGTTCCACATTCATAATTTGCTACTTGTTATGACTGTATCACTCTTTTATCAAGTACTCACAGCTAAACAGCAGATTGTCAATGGATTCAGATAAGTCATGTTTAATATGGGAAGAAGTAAAACTGTCTTAAAGCCATTAACTCACGAGGAGATCAACATATGTGAGATACAATTTCTTCCCTACAATTAGAGATGATTTTGAAGAATCTGAATACCGAGATTCCTGAATACTGTGTTCTTGTTCTGCAAGCTTTTAAAATGACATAGGCAAAACACTTATCAAAAGGAGCTACCTGAAATTATTCTGACATTTTTCTGATGGCTATTATGCATCATAGGTCTTGATTACATTATGTCTGCAAAGACTAGTAAACAGTATTTGCCAAGTAACATCTTCAGTACAAATATATTTAAACCCCAGAGAGAAATGGATTCTCTTTTTGCATAGCAGGCATGAGAACTCATAGGGGAGATTTTCACAGGTATTTCTAGGGGGAAAGCTATCATTCAGCAATTGTTATTTATAATGAAGATTCCAAATCTTTGCCTGTTGTTTATTGTGATGCAACAGCAAATACAAATTGACAGCTGTTAACTATTTAGAAACACAAGCTTTTCTGGGTAGTTAAAAAAATAAACAGTGAAGAATTTGCAAACAAATTATTTTCAACTGAATTACCCTGCAGAGATCTAGTCCTGTACCTTATTTCAACTGTTAAGATAAAAAGTAAATACAGATGCTTCTTGTTAGTCAGTGGCTTAAATAATTTAAAAACACATAAATTGCAGCAATTAGCTCCAGCTTGATTACATATCTATTGTATAAAACATTCCCCTAGGAATCACATTTGATACTTAGAATAATTGAAATGTGCTTCTACTACCTGTTTTTGCTTTGTATGCAGCAGGTGGATGCTGCGGAATTCAAGCACTTTCCAAGCATTTTTTAAAACTTGAGTGGTCTTTACCTTTTCCAAATACGTGTAACTCCAAGTTTTCCCATCAGCAAACACTCTAGACACTATCCTTCCCTGTCCATCATACTCTATTTTTTCACTAGTTGTCCCTCGCTGTATGCTGCCTATTTGACCTGTGGATGAATAGGTAACATTGACAGCCATCAGCTTGCTGCTTGGTAGCCACAGGGTGGGGTGCCCTGATGTGTCGTAGGCAATCCTGAGCAGAAATTTACGGTGGTCATCGTAGATCTTTTCTGTCTTTGTGGTTCGATCGAAGTCAACTGAAAGGAGGTTTCTGCCATTAACCTTTTTAAAGCAAACAAAATGGCACAATAAATCATGCTGTTCAAACCCCAGCCACCTATTATTTCCACATAACTAGTTATTCCTTAAATACCATTTACAGTGATTGATTTGCTGTGTGCATAAATTATTTTAGCAACTTCTTGATATAACTGTAATGCATTATATTAACATCTACTTTAGAAGGTTTCATTAGATGGAAGACATGGCCCAGAATTTGGTGCAATGTGTTCTTTCTTGATGCCTAATCAACTGTTAGGAAAATACTGAAGAATGTGCCCTGAAGATGTCTGTAATAAATGGGTTAATTCCAGCAAATAAACTGTTTTGCAGGCAGTCCAAAGCATAACTAGAAAATTATTGTCCAAAGTATTTCAAACAACTGCTTGTCCAGCTTGTAACAATTACAGACCTGAATCCTAGTCTTCTACAGTGTTTTTCAAAATGGTAAATACAAAAATAAGCTCTTCAAAAGCATTTTAAGTCTTCAAATTAAGATTATAGGGTTTTTGGAACACAAGGAAACAGGAACACAGAAGGGGAAACCCTTCTGGATCAAATGGAAGTTCAACTCAGTATACACTGTTCACTGCCGCAGCATGTTAAAGAGACTGAAATTCCTAGGAGATGATAACATCCTTCACCTAGTTAACTGAGCACTTAAAGCCATGCATGCCTGAAAGTACTGAACCATGAAAACTGTTAGCAATGCTTTTATTTTGATTTGGAAGTAAGGCCTTTGCCTAGATATTTTGTTTTAAAAAACCTATTATTTCTCTATGTAAACTACAGTGGTGGATAATGGTGTCTATGCAATATTTTTACATTGAAATCCCTCCCACCCTTGTAGGTGTTCTAAAAAACCGCTATCTTTCAGTGTCATTGAATTAGCTCTCATTTTTGTATTTATGAATTATTAATAATTATGTAGACAATGTACTTTTTCATTTCTCCATGTCACCTTTGTGCTGAACAGATTTTTTTTTTTTTTGTGTTCTCATAGAGGTTCCTGTAACTACTTCTGTATCTCCTGTGTCCTTTTAGAATTATTCCAGTTGGGGAGTGAAATACTGCCAATCAAGATTTTTCAACACTGTATTTTGGAAGCTGGGAACAACTATGTGCATAAAGAATTTTTTTAGAATACTTTTTCAAGTACTTGATGCTTACATTGCAAAGAGGTGAAGAAAGATGGCTAAATAACATTCAGAAAAGAACAAGAGAACAGATATCCTGACCAAAGAAATGAGCAGAGGATTTTTGCATTTTTCAGGGCTGCATATTAAAAAATCCATACATTATGGATGGTGGTTACATGCTGAGGCTCATAAGCTTCTAAAAGATCAATTTAAATCAGATTTTTTGTTATTGGCATAAAAGGTATTAAAATGCTGATGATGGATCTTAGGCAAATACAAAAAGAAAATTCCTGCAAATACTCAGTTTGGCTTCTATCTGTCTCTCTCTATATATTAATTTTATCTCTCTTTAATAAATCACTGATATAAGAACAATCTGTAGTATATATTTAGGAACAAAAATAACGTTTTCATGGAAATCTTCTAAGTAAGGAACACAAAGTCTAGCAGATGCATAATAGCTACTATTTAATATTTATTTAATAAGCCATCAAGTGTTATTTAAATATACTTTGAAAAATTAACACTACAAGACTGATTCTAGAAGTAGGTTAAACTGAATTCTCATTCACTTCCTTTTTGTCTATTTTTGGGCTTCATTTTGAGGTATTGTTTGCTAACATTTCCTTACATCTAATATTTGCTCATTTGCCAAAATTCAAATTCTTAAATCTTTTTTATCTCTGGCTTTTACTTTTCAGCCTCTCACACAGAGGCCTGCACTCATCTTTGCATCTCCTTTTGCTTCTCTGATTTTTTTCCCCCTCTCCTTCTCTCCCCTTCCTTATTTTACATTTAAACCAGATTTGTATTAATTTCCTTGCCTAACCCTCAGGCTTAGACACACTGAAGTGAGAATGGGCACTTCTGATTTCTGAGCTGGCAAAAAGGGAAGGGTGGTTTTATGGTTAAGGCAGATGTCCAAGCAATTGTGGTTAATTTCTTGGCTAAGCACATCTTTCCGGTGTAAATTACAGCAAAGTACTTAATCTGGCTGTCTCACTGCCTTATCTGCTAAATGGGATAATAACATCCCTTGCCTTCTCGCTTTCCATCTGTCTGGTCTGTGTAAAAGCAGGATACAAGGGGGAAGAAAGAAAATGCCTTTCTCCAGCCAGATTCATGCTTCCAGATTCTGCTGAGAGAGCTCTTGTATTCAGATGTGAGCTTTGGTGAAACTGTGGCTGGGTTTGCATAGTCTTGTAATACAGATGGAAATGACAGTAACAACAAGTTTGGGTGATACAGACTCTTTCATTGGACAGTCTGGAGCTGGAATAACAAATCAGCTGACGTACTGCCTTCAACTTAAGCGTTTCTTAATGACAGGTCTGTTACCAAAATGCTTTTAGAACTGAACTTCAATGTTTTTATTGTGTCCGGAATCACACTCCAAATACATTTGAAACCTCTGGGTTTCATTGTGATACAAACAGAAATTCAGGAAATGAAGACACACTTAAGAGCACAAAATGGAGTCTCTTGACAGTCCCTACCTACTGTGCTGCTACATTTCAGTAATTTGGGTTTCTACCTATTCTGCTCGTCTTTATTTCCTGTTTTTCTTTCCAACGAGAAGCATGAAATCTGACTGTGATTCACTCTCTACGAATAGCTGTATACAGCTGTGCCTTACAGAGGGCTTCAAGAGGTGATGTAAAAACTGTGGACCTGTGCAAGAGCTTGAAGCATGTCTGATCTCAGTAGAAGGCAGAGCAAACTCTGTTTACCTGTGAGCTCCCTAATCTATGTTACCTGTCTATTGTGTGTGCATCCTTTGAGACAGACCTTGCACCAGTTCTGTATGTGAGACTCAATTTGTCTGGCCTCAATACAAATGTTCTAAAAAGGCTCTTAAATGTAGAGAGGAATGTCAGCACTTCAGTCAAAGGCCAAACCTTACAAGTATGAACAAAAGTAAGATTGGCAGAGCATTGTTAAGGGACTGTGACACAATTCCCAATGAACATCTTTGTTAAGACCTCTAGTAGTGGGTGGAGCTACTGTAAGAGAAAAACCAAGAGAGTACCTGAGAGTGTGCTTGGTAGTGTCAGACACTACATATACAAAACACAGGTGAAGTGTCATATGTGAGTACATTCACTGGTAATGCATTTTGGCACTGATTTTTATCATTGCAGCAAAATGATACTGAGGTATCTGTAGACAGCAATGATGAGCTCTCCGAGTTATTCCTGTTCTTTCTGTTGTTTCCTTTCTCTACTTTTCTGCATCCCACCATCCCTCCCTGAGTGACATTTGTGCAATATCTTCCCATGTAAATAGTTTTCAAAACCTGTCATTTTTCTTTGCTGACAAGTTTCTTTACTTTTTGGTTTTGAGTAATTTTTCTCTTATTAGCCGGCATTATCCACCTGCCCTACTCTCCCATTTGCATAAACACTTCTAATTACTATTTTATTCTACTTCATAATTTCATAGGCAGCAGCTACTATGCAGAATCATTCTTCCTTCTTGGAAAAAAACACCACAATCTTGCAGTGGTAGAGAGGAATATAAGGTCCATGACAGCATTCCTTCCTTTCCCATCCCAATAGAAGACATCAAATATTTTAAGATTCAAAATAGCATGTTACTGCTCAGAAGTCAAGTGGTCTGAAATTACTTACCTTGATTTGATATACTGACTAGGCCTTATTTTAAAGTGTTCCAACAGTAAGTCAGACCTCTAATGTGGTCTTGAAATGGTCTCCTGGCAACTCAATTTTTAAATACTTAATCTGTGTTGATTTACCAAATGGCTGATATAAATCATAGCTTCCCTCACTATACTGGAAGAAGAAATGCCAACAAAATGATAAAGACATGTGTTAGAGGAGTATGCCCTACTCACATGCACAGAGTTAAATCCTTTCTCCCATAAATAAGTGGTATTTTGAAAAAAAAAAAGGGAAGAAAATCCTAGGACTGTGCTAACTTATGGCAGAAAAATTGAAGACAAGATTCAAAATCAGGTGTGCAAATTCAGTCCCACAAACAAACCCAGAAAATACTCTGTGGTTGGTAGATTGCAATATCTGCAGGAATGTTTTCACATTTTCTCCCACTTAGAAAGAACACAGCCAATCCCGTGTATGCTTGCTTGCTTACCCGAAGCTTTCGGCCAAACACATTGACTTTTCCCTGGGCTTGCTCTTTCCGGAATCTCCACTCCACCAGGTTCTGCCCATTCTCCCCTGGGAGGGTCATGTTTCTCTTTGCCATTGTTGGGTTGGCAGTGCCAGCCAACACGTGTGGCTCTGTCTGATAGTGTGAGTCCAGGCCACTGGCATACAGGATTCTCAGTGAACCATCATAACCGATCTGGTAGCTATTTCTTAACTGATCTGAAAAGGGAAAAACAGAAGCACAGGTGTCTAGATGGGTTAAGAGTCTGCCTCAGTCCTGCATACTTCACACAACATATAGGTGTAAGATCTTGAATTTTCATAACTGACCTGATGGTAGAACTCCAGTAGTGAGATCGGCGCCAATATCTGTATCACATGAGTGCACAAATGCCTTTGGGAACTGTCTTCAAAGTTGCTTAAACACTTCATAAAACACTTCCCACCCTCAGAGTATACTCTTTGGACTGGCACAAACATTTTCTTAGTTTGATTAGGCAGCTTTGGCCTGATGCTAATCACACTATGACTACGGACTTCTGCAAGGATATGGCTGCTGGGATGTCACATTAAAGCTAAAAATCTCACTTCATGCTATTTCTGCATCGTTTTCCATTTCAATCTGTTTTTCTGTCCAAGCTTCCCTTTTAATGCAAAGCAGGTATTTTGACTACATTCCACAGCAGTCTGGTTTACAAAAGCTATTTGGTTAGAAATATATTTTATTTAATCTTACTTTCATTGCAACTCCTTTCCTGAACAGTTCCTTCTATATGTGCATAAAACCATGTATGTATCAGCCCTCCCTCCAAACACTGTGCCTCTCAAGCATCCCTTTAACATCTGATTTTAGCTCCCTTGTACGTTAAGAAAACTCTTTTCAGGTCAGTATTTGCTTCGAAATCTTTTGTTTGCAGTACCTTGAACCATGGTATAGAAAGAATCAATTGATGATAAATTGGAAGTGATGCTGACATCTTCCTCTCTGCTGGATGACTCAATGTCCACTGTAATGGCCCTTTCCATTTCCCCATGAAGGTTAGTGACAACACCAGTTGGGAATGTAACATTTGTGAGACGGCCCTCGCTATCATAGCTACAAAAGAAAAAAAAAGATCCAGAAATGATACATAGCAGGAACAAATTGTTTTCATTTACAAGTAAAATGAACAAAAATACCAGCTACTCATATTGTTAAGGCACGTTTGCTTTTTTTGTGCATGGGACAGGCACAGCAAAGACTTCAAACGTGCTTTGAAGTAGTCAAACGACTGCTTAACAGGAGCCTCAATGGTGATAGCAAGAGCAAACAGATGGATCTTCAGCTCTGCATATTATCTTTGAAGTGTGACCAGATCCTGCTGCACATCTAATTCACCATTTCAAAGGGAGCGTATTTATCAGTGCTAAATTCCATGGCATTCTGTATTCACTGTCTGTTATTTGACTAGATAGTTACTGTAGGAATCCTCAAAATTTTCATGAAAAGGGTATGTAACAGAAGGGTCTCTTGGGCTTTTCCCATTCATCGATTAAGCAGACACCTGCCTTCCTGTTCCTGAGTGCTTAACATCCCTTGTATTACTAGGAGAAAGAATCTTGGGTAATACTTAATTTAATTAAGCTGCTTGTAGCTGGAAATCAGAACAGCTAGCATATATGACTGGTAACTGCCTGTGGTTCACAGTTTGACAGTTGTAGCATAAGGAGATGCTTTTTTTTCTGGTTTAACTAACATTTCTTTAAACCAGCTGCTATATAAGCAATTAACAAGGACAGGCAGAGACAAGGTCCATAACTGAAAAGGCCTATGAGGGCTAAACCATGCCTTTTCTTACGTTGTGTTAGGTACACTCCACTGGTACAAGACCTGAGATCATGCCTGCATCCAAATATGCACTGTGGTCAATATAGGTAGTTACAGCATTATATGAGCTTCAGGTCCATGAAACTGCCTTTAAGACTATCTCTTCTGAAACTATAGTGTAAACTGATCAGCCTTGGTGTCCAGCTGGGGCTACCGGTTCAGATGTGCAGCCGGACTGTGCCTGCAGTGCAGAGAAACAAGTGTCCAAAGGGTGATTCCCTTTGGCTCACATATGAGCTATTTGCTCTGCGTTTTCCATCCCTCCCTGTGACCAGGCCGTGGGAAGCTGTCGGAAGTTTTAACTAGTACGCAACCCTGCATGTCCTTACAGTGCACTAGATGTGTCATACTTAAAGCTATCATTAAAATCGCTCCTTGTGGGAAAGAAATGCAACCCTCCCCCCAAAAAAAATAAGCTCCAATCATATCACTGAGGCTACAGAAACTGTTTCTTAAATCGAGAGAATTAATTCCAAGCAGTTTTTAACCCACAACACACTAACTTTCTCTGAAGAGAATGAATACTGCACAGCATTGCTCTAAATGAAAGGATTAGGTTAAGTAATGTTTCTTTCCAGTTTGCTTACTCTGTAGATTTGACAGCTTTTTGCATACAGTCATTTCCATCTTTTTAACACACTTGATGTCCTTTGTTTATAGAAGACTTTCACTTAGCAACAGCAAAAATAAAAGAGTGTTTAAAAATCAGAAACTGTACTGCCAGGCAAATCAAGTGGGAAAACTTACTTTTTGAAGTTAAGTACATGTCAAGATAATGGGGTCTCTTCTACTGTGTTTCTAGCCCTAGCTTTGGCTCCTTTACACACAGCATTTGGCAAACCGAGATTCTGCATTTATGTTGGGGACTGGAACAAACGTACCAATGTTCCTTGTGGGTGAATATGACTGTTAGCCCGTTCATGACCTTCTCTCATTCCTCAGTTCCATACTTTATTTTCATGCACAACTTCCCTTTGCAACTCCCAGGCAAATGTATATTGCCCAATTAGTGTCTCTTTCTATTTTCCACTTTATGTCTGAAAATGGTATCAAACTATTTGGTTGGGAATTACTTGTGTCATTTGATTCCAGTAGCCAAGTACTGGTCTTTATTCCAAACAATGCCTAGCAAAGCTGCAGTAGGTGAGATTTCCCTGTAAGAACAACTTTTCACTCTATGAATCGTAATATTTGTAAGAAATGAATTTCCATATTTCTGAGTATAGCACTTGAGTTGGAAAATGCTACATACACATCAGTAGTATTCAGCACAGTGTGTGTGGTTTCACTGCAGTACGCAGCGCTGAACATTGCCATTCTTGTTTCATGCCTTCTCGCTTCCGTATTATTATTTTTTGACTCTCTGTCTACAGTTGCTGAACTGGTCTCTTTCACAAATACATGAAAGCACACCAAAAGCCTGAGATAAGCAGCTAATATTATTACAGTAGGGGAGAGTTCAAAGATCAGCAAAAAAATCACGCTACACATTCATGTTCTTAAAAACGTAACTTTAAAGATAAAAGAATCTTAAAAGCCATGATTCCTTCGTCAGGTGTCCTAGTGCAAGAACAAAATGTGACTGATATGTGAATGGTAAGAATAGGATTTCTCATACTTTCATAGCCAGGAACCAAAAGAAAGAAGGGCCATAGGTCTTTCACAATTTAGTACATATTCCATTTTATGATGGATTGTATTGTATGTCCTTCATTTTGTTCAGAGCACATTGAAAACTAACCTTACCTTATACTTGATATCTTTTTGCACACAACGAAAGCCTTATCAATGCTCAGCATAGCTACATCACTCATACCTTTGGGCATTCCTCTGCCATTTTTCTTATTACCTCCAAATATCCTTGCATTCTGCTGCCAAGGTGAATGTATTCATCCAAGATTGTCAGTTTTAGGCTGAGAGATTTCTTTTATCTGTCTACTGTTCTAATATTGAAATTGCCCTAAAAGGAGTGAGATCTAAAATCTAGAGGGTAAGCACCTGTATTTGGCATTTCACAGACTCTGAGCTTTTCTTCTAAACACAGCTCAGGCATGTGTGTTACCATGGAGCCCTGTGATCTTCCTCCTATCCTAGGCTGTGCAGCAAAGCCATTCAACCAACCTCTTCAGCTCTCAAGAATAAGTTGCACGCAGATGTTTCAAGAATCCACAATAGAAGTTTGCTGTCTGGGCATGACCCCATGTGCATTATTCCCATTAACTCATTTCCATTCACATTAATGTAGTGATGTTCATATTTGGTCAATAAATATATAAGACAGCAGCTGGGGCAGCTGGCACCACTGCTAGCTAAAGTTCCCCTTAGAACAAGTTATTTTTAATTCTTTAGGACTATCTGCCACTGCCAGAGAGCTTCCTCTTTCTGTGGTGAGAATTCTCAGAGATAACGATTTAGATTCCCATATTCTTGACCTTTTGCTCTTAACCTGCTGGAAGTCTCTTTTCCATTGGTCATCTTCTTTAGTTTTAATTACATTCCTTCCCAGACCATTTTCTGTTCTAGTCTATGTAGGACACTTCACTTTGCAGTGAGAGCTTCCTGGTAAGCCCTGTCACACATCGAAATGCCTTACTTTATTTCTGACTTGTTTCTCATGTGTATTGTTTCTTAGTTTGGAACACATTTAGCTCAACCTCAACTTCTGGAGCATTATTAATATTTTATATCAGAAATTTCTTCAACATAAAATAGGGGCTGTAGAAATGAAGTAAAGTTTGCTGCTAAAACCACTACTGCTTTTCCACAGGCCTCCTCCACTGCAGACGTCCAGTATTAAATTCTAGGATTTTTTTTTTTTCTATTGTAAACCTGGGCAAGGGATACTGGTTCCTGCACATTTAAGATAACAAGACATACAGAGCAAGTGTACATTACACATTTCTTTAAAGACTTCTTAGTTAGTACACTGCCATAGAGAAATGAGGCGTGAATGCGGTTCATAATACAGATACATGGAACTTTGAATGAAAAGCACTGTTACATTCTCACTCAACACACATCAGGCATTTCCTCTGTGCATCTTTAAATATCAAGGCTATAAAAGTGAGGACATTACTCTACTTGATTCAAACTATTCATCATAAGCCTTGTATACCAAGGTGCTGCTTCTTGGCAGGTGAGAACAGTAGCTTCAGAGCTGACTTTCAGAAGCACAGCGTGCTGTTGTTTTAGGTGATTACCATGTTGACACATACTAAAAAATCTGTTCTAACCTGGCAATGAACTGTCTCCTTCAGCTTATTGAGGTCATTAAGTTCACATTTACACAATGGACTAGTGACCGTAACATTAAGTGGTGTTAGTTTGCAAGTACTTGGTTTTGCACGTACACAGCTCTCACTTGTATTCAGCCTCTTGTATAATACTGCACGTTCAGTCCCATATAGCAAAATCACAGTTGGAGAACTACAGTGAAGCCACCTTGATAGAGTATCACTGCATTGCTACATCAGTAAAGAAACAGTTAGCTTGCTGATCAAAAGGAAACGAACCTGTAGTTTATATGCCAGCTCTGTACTATCATGGAGCTCTGCGTTCTCCACTGCTTTAGAACAGGACATGGCAACTTACCGGGAGCTCTAGTTCTGACCATCTTTAACCATTATGTGAGTTGTTGAAGAGAGGAAAGTCCTCTTGACTTCAACATAATGACAGCTGTTCATTTCTACCCTTTACTCCATTTCTGAATTGCATTTTGACTTCTTATTAGCCTGAAGGGTGATTTCATGTGCCTGCCAAGAATGGAACAAGTCAAAACAATCTACAGATACATGGACAGGCAAATGATTGATCTATTTTCTGTGCTTTTCTCCTTTAGTCTCATTGAAAACCTCGTTAATCAGATCCATACCTACTCATTTATAACATAAATTTTAAGACCTAAGATTAACTGAAATACTGTATGCACACATTCCTCTATATTGACAGACACATCTTAAAAGATTTAGCATCTTGCTTGTGAATATGCACAAACACATCAGGAAACCCAAAATGTTAAACTACAACTTTTTTTGAGATAGAGCACTTTTTTTTTAAATTTTAAAAAAGGACCATAAACAATAACATAGCTGTGTGTCTTGCTAATATTGTTTTGTTATACTTAACAAGAAGGAATCAGATGTATTGTACATCTGATGTGCATTACTATGCTTTAAATTATGACAAGTGAATCTATTTATTTTTTAAAAAATCTGACAGTTGTTTAAGAAGCATAACATTTTTCCTTTGTTCTTACTGGGATTATTGTTCAGCATGAGAAATTAAAAATCAGTATTCTTTCCAGTCATACAGATTTTTAAATATATGAAAAAAAATTCCTTCTCTTTTTTCCCTTTCCTTCCTGCTCCAGTCCTTTTTTATCTTTCCCTTTCCCTCTCTGTTGTGCCTACCCATAAGAAAATAGTGGGTGAATAGGAATTACAGAAAATAGGTCCATTAGCCCGAAGTCCAATCCTGGATAGGAATTTCTCTACCTACCTGATTTTTTAAATGAAACTTGAGCAGAAAATGCAAACTTACAAAACCACAGAGACTGGGAAAGCATTAAACATATTTTAAGGCTATACTTCTCTGTCCTGTTCAACCAAGTGTTGGACAGCTCAAGCTTAAATTCAAACAGCTGGTCTGCTTTTCCTTTATCTGATGGCTGCCTTCCATGGGGAAAGGCATTCCCTATTTTTATCTTATCCCATTTTCATCTGGGAAAGCCTTATGTAATTGTTTGCACAGCTGGTTAAATAATTCAGGTAACGGCCTTTTATCTTAGCAACGTGGTCAGGACAAATTTTTCAGCTCAGGTTTAATGAAGAGATTTCCTCAGCTGGAAAGTGATTGACAAGTTCTCTTCACCTTCTCCTGTTGTAGCTGCAGCTTTTGAGGCTTTTTGTCTTGTGTCTATTTTGTTGTAATGTTAAAAGGATAGCTTTTATTCCTTTTTTGTGAACTGGCATTCAGCATACCAGGCGCAGGAACAATTCACCTAAATAGGCTATTCTAGACAACCATAACTCATCTGCAAAACAACAGGCAGACTCTAAATGAAAATCACCGCAGGAAATGTGTCTGTTGGAAAGGGAGCTCAAAGAAATGAATCAACCCTTCCCTCCTGATAGCTTGCTCACTTCTGTATGTAGAAGTTTTTGATGCTCATTTTCCACTTCATCGCACAACCAGGCAAACAAGCCTGAGGAGTTCAGTGCTCGTGCTGCACAAAAATTGGCCACCACCTTGACAGCCTAAGCCAAAATTACTTCCAGTGACAGGTACTTGCAGGGAGTGGTGCTTTGCAGTGAAAGCAGCGATACATGAAACTATCATGCTGGGGCCATTTCTGTTCTTCTTGCCAGAAGACTGCCAAACCTTTCACTCATTGCTCTAAGGTGTTTCAGTCATCTCACACTGTGCAGTTCACTGCAATAAGCACCTGCCATGTTCACTCGTAAGGATGGACAGAGAATCCTTTCATAACTCGCATTTCTGACACACACCCTATGTGTGGAAGAGCCTGCACATTAGTGAGCTGGACATGAGGACAGGCTGAGGGAACTGGGGCTGTTCAACCTGGAGAAGAGAAGGCTCCTGGAAGGCCTTATAGCAGCTTTCCATTAACTGAAAGCAGCTACAGGAAAGCTGGAAATAAGACTTTTTACAAGGTACTCTAGTGATAGGACATGGCTGAACAATGTCAAGCTAAAAGAGTACAGACTTAGATTGAATCTTAGGAAGAAATTCCTCACTATGAGGGTGCTGAGGCAGTGGAACAGGTTGCTCAGGGAGGTTGTGTATGCCCCTCCCTGGAAGTGTTTAAGGCCAGGCTGGACTGGGCACTGGGCTGCCTGGTCCAGTGGGAGATGTCCTTGCCTGTGACAGGGGTGTTGGAACTAGGCAGACTCTGAGGTCTCTTTCAGCCTAAACTATTTATGATTTTATGATGGTGCTTTATGAAAAGCTGGAAGAATAACTCTTGTGGATGTGCAAGGGAGAAGGGATGCACTGGGAGAAGTGGGATAGAGGCAGTGTGGCTTAAATAAGAGGCATTACCTGGGGATGGTGCAGCTTTTCCAAGGATGGGGTTGTGGCTCAGCAGCATGCAGCCAGTTCAAGAGTGATGGAAGGAGGCTTGTCCTTAAGAACTTGAGAATAAATCACAGTAATCAGCGTTTTATCTGCAAGACCTCATCACTCATCCCTTGCTCTTCTATTTCCCTCTAATGAGAATTTACTTCTGAGCCCCACACATTCTGTAGGGTGTGGACTGGTTTTTGTTAGGGTGTGCAGAGCCAGCTTCTGCCCAGTAGCAGTTTCCCATGTGTTGTCTTTAACCTTAGGGCTCCCTGAGGCTGCTGGTTTGCTTCTGTGTCACATCCTCCCCCTACATTCTTAGCTCATCTATTACTGTATAAATAAATTGTGTGCCTGTATAAATATCAGAGTATGGCCTTTCAAGCAGAAGAGACATTGGTGTACATAAAACTTTGTACAGGAGATTGTCCCTTGCTGTAAGGTTTGCTTACACACTACCAGAGCTGAGTGCAGATGCCTTTGGTGAAGAGAAGGAAGTAAGGCTGGTCTGTTTGGCCAGATGTTTTGTTCCCAGAATAAGCTGCAATGTCGTTTTATGCCCTTAATTATTTTTTTTTTTCATTTTGAAAAGTAAAAACTTTATGAAGGTGTTTTTACAGGGTCACAAAAGAGGAACATAACAAACTTATTACACTGCATTAAGTTTGAAAAGCAAATAAAAGACAAATCATATGGATGTATTTTTTTTCTTTTAGGATAGTAGAACACCAAGATGGCAAACAAGTATTTCTACCTTCAAATTCTATGGCTAATTTAGAATAACATCATTATTCTTTAGAAGCTCACATCACACACTGCTAGCGCAGGCTTCAGTAGTGACAGACACTTTGGAGGGAATTTCCTCCTTGGAGAATTCCAAAATTTGGGGAATTCATCCTCTTTGGAGGGAATTAGGTAGGGCTCTCATCTGCACCTGCTTTGTAGGCTCCCTAAATAGTGATTAGTGTAGCCTCATGGGGGACATCAAGGAAGACCAATCTCTTGATGAGGTTTGAAAAGAATACTGTGTGTTTGAATACAGCTTAACTGAATGCAGAGAGCTGTCTTTTCACATGCAGGGTGGAGCTACCCTTCCACCCTCATCACACCAGCACCCCATGAAGTGAGTGTAAAGGACAGTGAGCTGGCTTGGCCACAGCCTCCAGACTTCTGTTTGACAAAACAAATTAACAGAGGACAAGACTATTAGCGTGTCAATAACTGACATCAAGTGGCATCACTAAGTCTCTGATAAAGCCAGAACTCAAATGGATATTTTCAGGAGCTGAGCACAGTTGACTGGCTTGACCACGCAGGACATTTATGCCATTAATATCTTTTTGCTGAACTATTCTTACTTGCAAGTGCTTTCCAAAACCAGAGACATCACATAATTACACATCAAAGCACTTCTTCCTTTGTCATACATGTAAGATGTGGTAATGTTGATATGTGTCTTCAGCAATGCTATTTTTGTATTATTAGCTATTCAGTGGGTTCTCACTTCAGCTTTATTACTTGGCCTAGTTCTAAAGACATTTAATAACAAGGATATCTATTAGGCAAGATACACTACTCATCAGGGGACACACTACAGTTCTCTACAATATTTCACATTGCTATCTACTGGTATCTATTAATGGATTATTTTTAACATGGCTGCTTAGTTATTAGGCAGGATGAGTCTGACATAGCGGGCTGTTAGTGTGCTCCACTAGCAGCACGAGTCTTAGAAGACTCTTCAGTCTTCTAAGCATTTTGAACTGTACTTAGGAGATTTACTGCGAAGTTGTTACAGATTCAGTTTAGCAAACTGTGAGATCATAACTTCTATTCCTAGTAAAAGGAAGTTGAAGCAAAAATTTTTAAGAATGCATTAGCAATATATCTCAAGAAGAAACGTGGTAAGTACGGCCAGCAAGCACAACAGAGAACCAGCTAGTCCCTAAAATGTGCTGTAGAAGAGGAATACATGTACTGCATGCTGGATTGATACAGGCAGTGTGTGTAAAGAGGCCCTTATGCAAGAACTGTCTATCTCAAAACTATTCCCCAAAAGTCAGTTCAGAGATGGTTAAGAATGAGAAGAATGCCTCTGCTGCTTGAGTAAATATAATATGGGAAGATGAAAAAAGCTGCACTTGTAATTCATGGTTTGCAAACAAGGGCTCATATGGTGCCACAAAACTCAGTGCAAGAATGTAACCATCAGCTGAACAAAACTGTTTTAATGAGTATAGTTAATTACTTTGTAGCCACTACACTTTAGTCTGATGAAGGAAGAGGCAGCAGCAGTAAAATCAGAAGGTACAGAAGGTTGTTAACGGTAAAAGGATAAAAATATCTAAAAAGCACCACGATAACAAGGACATTCAGAGAATGCTGTCTAGAGGTGACAACAAAATCCAGATGACAATTTTGTACAAGTTCTGCTATTTTCAAGAAAACAGAATGAAATTAGAATGAATGGCCCTAAATTGCAAGATGAAAGACTTGGCATTTTTACATATCTATATTATCATCTTACTGAAACATAGGTGTGATGGAAAGATGAGCAGAAATAGAAATGGTCTAGGAAAATACCCCCCCAAATGTTACAGGAAATGGTATAGATACACTAATCGTGACATGACATACCCAATTGTAAATTTCTTAATAAACAGTAAAGTGCAAGTAAATGGACTGTAGTATTGGGGAATAATTTTTATGTGATCAGAATTAAATACTTCCTTTTATCAAAATGAAATCTTTCCATACAGAGTTTTGCAAGCCACATCTCGATTTCTGAGTCAGACTCCGCAAGCAAGGTATTAAAGATGGCACAAGAGGAAAAATGCACACTATCACCCACTCCCTGCTGCCAAATACCTGCAGTTTCAGAGTGATGTGCCTGGTACGTGAGGAAACTAACCAAGTCCAAGCCAGAGGCAGAATATTACGTGGTATCACAGTCTTCGAAGGCTTTGTCAATAAAAGCAGAGCATACTAAGGGTGGCACTGCACCGTGCGGAGAAAATAGGCTTTAACCTTTAATACTCTACTCTGATTATTATAAGGATTTGACATTCTGCATGATTTCATCACCTTTCCAGTAACGGCTGGGAAGCTGGAAAGCTCATTAATTTAACTGTAGGAGCAAAGTAAACTTGTAAGGGTTCTGCTTGCCACTCTTGGATTTCTGTTGCATTCTCTTGAAGACAAGAATTGAGCTTGAGAGGGAAGAGGGGAAGGAAAAGACAAATGAGCTCAGGGCATGAAGTGTCCAGGGAAACACTGGATGGACTGTCAACAGATACAAGAGGAGACTGAAAAGAAATGCACTGCTGGGAAAGGAAAATGCAGGGAAGCCAAACATGCCTTAGAGAAATTACAGGAGACAGGGGAAGGAGCAAGATACAAGGAAAGCAAGCAAGGAAACTTAGTAGGAGGGCAAGGTCTGGGGAGCAAAAAAGTGACAGGGGAGAAAGGAGTGAATTTACAGAGAGGATGGGGCATCATCATAGTCTGGATCAGATCTTTGCCTGCTGATATTGATCCTAGTAGAGAAAGAGGTCAGAAGGCAGGAAAGAGGTAAAGAAGCAAGGGCTACTGGAATTAATTCATGGCTAATGGAGGGATGTTACTGGAGATTAACCAAAAGGGTTAGAGGCTGACAGGTCAGCTGTCCAATGATTCATCCAAAGGACTTCTCCATAGTGTCCCAGCTGGATTTACACAAAGCAATCATGGAGCAGCTGAATGAGAGCAGTGAGGTCGTGACAGCCCCTCAAACATGTGCTGGGCTTCCAGCAGCTCCTAGGGACAGACTGAGGACAGTGAGATGACTCAGAAGTGGGGCTGAACAAGATGCTTGGGACAATATCAGAGTGCTGACTTACACTTCTGGTCTGGTTAAGCATCATGAGTAATAGCAGCTTTTTCTCTGGAATAATTTGGCCTCTTGAGCACTATTAAGCTTTCAGTTAATAGTGAGATTTTTACCCGTTTTCAGCTGAATTTAAATTGCCGTCTGGCAACTGCTGCAATGTTAGTGCTTTGATGGGGCTTGCAGGCCTGGAGCAGGACTGGCCTCCTTCCTACACGACTGAGTGACTGCATAAGGGCACCTGAACGCCTTGTAAGAGTTCAATTCTGATACTTCAAAATTATCACAAGGTACTTAGGTCCAGGGAAAAAACCCCTTCTGTGCCCCTGTCTTGTCTCTCTGTGTATGAAAGCAGAGCAGAAACTGCTGCAGAAAGATGTCAGATACAGGCTAGCTATGAAGTGTCACTTCCAGAATGCTAATATACATATAATTACTTCAAGTTTTAAGACATATCTGTTTAAATATTCATGTTATGCATACAAAATATGCTGTTGCAGTTAAGTTTCCAGCTCAGGTATCTCACAATTTTATAACAACATAATTTGCTAAAGCTGATTGCTCTTATACCTTGTTTAATACCATCTTTTAATTTAATTACAAAACCTAATCTGGAAGACTTTTAGGTTCATATGGCTCTAGTGGCATGTCTTTTCAACTCTTTTTGTGAGGGCTCTCTTGCTATCTTCCTTATTCTACATGTTCTTATACCTTTGTAACAGCTACAACCAATTTTTGCAACAGTGCTCCACAAAAGTATGCACTGCCGAAATATAAAGTGTCAGTTTTAATCTGAGCCCATCACCCTTAACAAATAGGCATTTAGAAATCCATTTTGACATAAAGTTATTAAAAAAAAAATCAAAGTTTGTAAACAAAGACTGAAGAGAGATTACATAAATTATTTAAGCTAGTGCTTACCATTTTCACAGCAAAAAGCAAAGAGCAAAAATGTATTATAAAATATATTTATTTTATAATAGCATTTCCAAAAATCATTTATTATAAAATATAAAAACAGCAAGTGTTTCCTGTAAAGCCATCTTTCCCTTCCTCAGGCAAAATGTAGGTTAAATACAAAAACCTCTAGATTAATTCATGTCCAGGCTAAAGTAAATAAAAAAGTAAATGTCCTTTGGCTCTGATATTAGTGTGATTTAGACTATGGAAAACAGCCATGAAAAGAAACAAGCTGGGATGTTTTTTCAAAAACGTTTTCCAATGGTTTTTCAAAGATTTTCTCTTGCAAATGAAAAGTTACTGTAAAAAAGGAAAAGGATTAAGTTGTTTTCATAAATCTGCTCTCAAATCACTCAACTGAAGTTCTTTGGATCCACACTGCAGTTATAGACACAGATTTGCACAGGAGTGTAGTTAACAAAGCTATTAGTGAGCTGACTCCAAAGACTGACCTTTTCACCCCTAAAACTCTCAATATTTTCATTCTGTTCTAACTTCTGCCATTTCAACTGATGTGTGACAACCAAAGGGTGAAACAAACCAGGCATACTCAGACCTGCTTGAAAAATGACATTTGTAGTCCATTGGACATTTGAACAGTTGGAAGTTTTAAGTCTGCCTTGGAAGAAAGTCTCAGTTCACTGTGGAAGATAAATTCTATCCCCTTCCTAAAATATTTTGTGTCTCAGTAATATAATAGGGTAAATAGGGATTAGAGGGAAAGTCTTATGAAGAGAAGCTGAGGGAGCTG
The DNA here is from genome assembly GCA_013397515.1 of Upupa epops. Taxonomy (NCBI): domain Eukaryota; kingdom Metazoa; phylum Chordata; class Aves; order Bucerotiformes; family Upupidae; genus Upupa; species Upupa epops. Next base: position 146,505 of record VZRI01011524.1, read on the forward strand.
GGTGGGGTTGTTTAGCCTGGAGAAAAGGAGACTCAGGTGGGAGCTTTTCATGCTTTGTAACCACCTGAAGGGAAGTTACAGATAGGTGGGAGATGGGCTCTTCTCCCAGGCAACTAGTGTTAGGATGAGAGGGTAGGGCTTGAAGCTGCAGCCAGGGAAGGTTTAGGTTGGATGTTAAGAATCACTTCCTCATGGAAAGGGTGATGAGACATTGGAATGGACTGCCTAGGGATGTGGTGGAGCCACCATCCCTGCAGGTGTTTAAGAAAAGACTGGACGTGGCACTTAGTGCCAATGTCTAGCTTATTGTGGTGATGGTTAGGCTGGGCTTGATGATCTCAGATGTCTTTTCCAACCTCAATAATTCTGTGATTCTGTACATAAAATACCTAAATAAACTTCAAATTTAAAAGAAACCAGCAATGAAATGGGAATATTTTGCCATTACTGAACTAGACCAAGGAACTCAGAATGATTTCTTCTCCTATGTGCTTATTCCTCACCTGACGTTCGAGAGAAAGCTTTCTGTTTTAACATGACCATTTTTTTTTTTAACAGAAAACTCTTCAGCTGAAAAGCTTTTAGCTCATGCTACCTACAAACATGAATATGACAAAGCTGGGAGAGAGATTTACACTGGTATACCACATCACCTCATACAAGTGTTTTTACAAGACACATGGTTTCTACCTATTCTGGCGAGAGTAGCAGAAGCCTCTGGAAAGCCAGACTAGTCAGAGTTAATGTTCAACATAAATCATCAGCACTGCAAAGAAAAAGTCACCATAATGTTTGCTGGTCCTAAAATTAAAAATACTACAGCGGTAGTTTTTGTATTTACTTTTTCTTCCAACAGGAAATGCACAGACACAGCCATGGTGCACGGGGATTTTATGATAAAACAAAGCAGGTAGCTATGATGCCATATGGATGTTTTGAAGGATGCAGCTTTGGCAAGAAAAAGAACATGGTAGGTTTTTGTTCAACTTATTCCCTGTAGCTTTACATAATTGGTACACTTTTTTTTATTGGTATTAGCTTGTACAGAGCATCAAAAAAACATGACTAGAAGGAGCCTTGAGAGGTCATGTGGTCCAGCCCCTACCCTAAGGCAGGATCTGCTCTTCTAGCATTACTCCTGAAAGATGTCTAAGCTGTTCAAGACAGTCTGTCAAGGGCAAGAGGGTCACTATTGTTGTCTGTCTGCTCCAGGGCTCCAAAATATTCACAGTGAAGTTTTTCCAAATGTCTAATCTAAATCTTCCTTGTTGCAATTACACAGATTACTGCTTCACTGTGGCTACAGGGAGATTACTATCTTTACTTCCGCAAAAGCCTCATCCATTCAGATTGGGGGTGAGTGAAATTGCCTAGCTTTTGCCGTAATTATTTCAGCTTGGGAATTTTAATGAGACATTGGTCAGAGGTAATTGTTCAGGAAGTGCATGAACAGCAGCTTAGAAATAATACTAATACTTACTGAGGGGAATAACCTGCCCTTTGGGTTCTCTGTGAGCCAGCTGGGCATAACCTAACTGAGATCAGAGTATGCATGAAAGCAGATCAGGTGTCACAGACGGCTATTTACAGACTCAGCAAATAACAATGTACTTCATGATAGACTGTAGCCTAAATTCTCCCTATGATGAAAAATATAGACCTACCAACCACTTAATAGGGAATCTAATATCCAATTTTTTGCAATCACACATTAAGATCCATGGAGGAGCCAACAGCTATTTCTGCAGTACACCACAGTAGGTTACACAAAAGCTACAGGCAACATGGTGAGAAATTACTGCCCTGATTAAAACTCTAGGTCCTCAATTAGCCAGTATGATTTGCCAGCATGATTTAAAGTGCCTGCTGTACCCAGCAGATGCCTTAATTTCAGTAAGGGACTTCACTATCCCCTAGACTGACTGCCTTGCCCAGTTTGCCTGCTGGAAACAAGTGGTTGCGTGTGTCACAGTTAAACACTCTACTCTCTGTGGAAGCCGATGACTACTCTCAGCCGATCTGAAGCTGTGCTTTGGTCTCCAAGCATAAAGGACAGGGCTAACTCATGAGCAGAAGAACACATGCCCTCCTGTACAAACAGTTTCTCATTCCTCTGTGTATCCTTGCTGTGCTTCTGTGTCCTCTTGGCAGGACCTAAAAAGATCTGCAGTGGCTGCACCAGCGCATGATTAAATATTACAGATGTGCACTAACGCTTTGGGAATGTGCCCACTACCAAGGCTCTGCCAATTCACAGATTACTGTAAGAATACCTTAAAACTGGCAGCTGTACCTTTCCACCTGCTGTCTTTGTTAGGGATTGGCATTTCTCGCCCTGTCTCCATTTCAGGACACAACATGCAGTGAAGCAGCACCTGCTGCACTCGTGTCTCTGATGGGCAAATGTAAAGGCTGGAGAGTAGATACAGGTGCTCAGAGTGCTCCTGCACGCTGCCTCAGCCAAATGTACATTGACAGAAATGTAAGGATATCTCAGAACACAGATGTTTGGCTTTGCTGCCACTGCCTGACACCAGCACTTCATTTTCTTTATCATGTGTGTGGAATTGAAAGCTTTTTTTTAAGGCCATGACCTTGGCAACAGCTGCTATTGCATTCCTTCATAAAGATAGGAGAAAAGAAGAGGGGAGAAAGCCGAAAAAGCACAGGGACTTCCTGGCTTTTCATGATGCCCTCTGTAATCCTCAATAGTTCAGCTGAGGACCTTCTAACACATTTTCTTATCACACTAACTCCGTATCTTCCACTCTTCACAGACACATTTTTATCCAACCTTAGCATGTCTTTTATTCAAGTTTGAAAATACACAGATTTTTCTAGTTGACAGAGATGACTGAAAAACACCTGCATTATTTTTACATCGACCTTTTGGGAAATAAATTGTATTTTCAGCTGCATTTTTGTTATGTTTGATTTGGCGTATCAGTTTACAGGTCTGCTCATCTGGGGGTGAAGTTGCCTGTAAAACCTGTACACGATCTCTCAGGTGCTACTGGTGTATCCATCAATTGTCACAACCTTCCTCAGTCAAGGTTAACAGAATTCTGTTGAATGTTTTCCTATGTTAGGAACATTGATGACTTAATAACTGTAACACCAGGCAAAGCAAATAACTGAAAATATTTTTTCTGAAGCTGCAAAAATTACCAGTCCCAGTGTTCTACTAATACCTCTCACTGTTGAGCTTGCACCTGCACACCACACAGTGCCGGTGGTCTCTGTATTTTCGGTTGATTCCTATAGGAGTTATATTTCACCTTAGAGCTCACATTTCTTTTCTCCGTTTCCTCTGTCTGGGTCCCCATGTGAATGCCTCACACATCATCCAGGAGATTCTTCCTGCATATTGACCACACAACCTTTCATGACTTCAAAACCAAGTCCTGTCTTTTGGTCTGAAAGACCATACAGACGTGCTTTTACTTAGGAAAAACCAAAGAAAAAGTATTGAGTAGTGAAGACAAATTTCTTGTCACTATTCGCTGTAGGACAGTGTCAATCTAATGAGCAAATGGGATGAAAGTGTAGATTTCATGCAAATCTACAAAATCATAGTTGTCTGAGTTACAGCTTGCTTGACAAGAGTGAAATAGTCTCTTATTTTAATATATAAAAAATAAAATTCAAATGAATTTCAAAGTATTTTGACTCAATGTTTAGAAGAAATCAGTAGAACAAGTCAAGTCCTCTGTTACCAAAGGTCATCTTTATAGTTACTCCATCAGTCTCCAGAAATATTTCAAATGGTATTGTACAAATCTACAGAAGTGTAAGGCAGCTGACTTTATTGTATGTACTTACTCAAAAAAAGTGGTCCATCCAGTCTCATCACTTTTGGTTGCGAGAAGTCCGCTGTTGCCATGGTAGGTAAATAAGACAAGCTCCTGCCCCTGTGCAGTCATGCTTTTCAAACATCCATTAGTGCCTATCGTCAACCAGATGACCTGGTTATCGGGAGAGACCACTCTCACTGGCATCCGGTTGGGATCCCGTCTGATACGAAGAGTATTCCCATTGCTATCTGTTACTGCGGTAATATCATTATCATTACTGTAGCTAAAGTTGTACAGATAGTCTCCGGTGACTAAACTCACAGTGTACTGGTGAGTACCATTGACATCAAAGATATAAAGCTCTTGGTCAGTTGGAGAGGCAATTTCATAAAAGTTCATTGAATTCAGTAAGGGTTTGTTCTTTGACACAGCCCGTATCCTGATGTTTCCTAGATCAGCAATATACAGGGTGCCATCCGGAGACACAGCTAGGGAGGAAGGGGCATTAAGTTTAGCATCTTTAGCATAGCCATCTCCATTTTGGTAACAGTCACAGTTGACATCATTTTTGCAATCACACTCTGAGGGTATTCCAGCAACTAATGAGATCTCTCCATCAGTCATGACCTGTCTTATCCTATTAATCTTTTTTTCATCGGTTTCCGTAATGTAAAGCACCCCACTGTAGGACACGGCAATGGCTGTTGCCGATTCCAGTGTAGTCTGTACCGCATGCTTCCCCACTGTGTACTCCACTCCAGGAACCTGGCAGTGCATCGGCCTCCCTGCAGCAATGCGAACCTGACGGTTTTCAGTGATCTGCAAAACCACGTTGTTATCCAGGACATAAATGGAGTTGTCCATTGGGTTGATGGCTAAATCGGTGGGCCATTCCAGACGAACCTGAACAAATAAAAGTGCTTTGTTACACAGTTAACTACGTAATTTATTAATGGTTAATTAATTTGCCTTTGGTTTTGGATTTGTGTGAAAATGCACACAGCAAACTAAAGTGTTTCAGGGAGCCAAAGGGAACAATGTTTGGACATCTGTTGAATAAAAAAAACAGCTGCACTGTAACTGTAAGATATTTGACTTCCCCTTCCAACATGCAACACTTTTCTGTAAGGCAAATGCCTAAATAAAAATAGGGTCAGGTATCGAAGTCTAAACCCGTACTTTAAGGACAGTGTTCACCTTTTATTCTTGTGGTAGCAGAAATAATTTACTACCTTCCAGATTACAGAACACTGTACTGTACTTGATTTTTAGACCTGCCACCAGTGATGCCCCTTCCTACCTACACAGGCTTCTTGAGACAAACAGAAAAATAATGGTTCTTTGCATATATCCTCTCATCCACCCTAGCAGGTTAAAGATGTTAGAGATTCAGAAAAAAATCAACATGCCAAGATAGTTCTAACAGCTCTGCCATTCTCACAGTATTTACTACCAAACTTAATGTTTCCTGCTGATAGTTCTGCTGTTCTAAACTGAACTGAACTTGATGGGCAGAAAATTGAATACAGTAGCATTTACAGCTAGGAGAATACAGTGTGATTCATGATTCATGCCCTTGAAACAGGTTTCTTTCTCCCCAAATTCTGATGTTAAATATCCATTGCACACCCCAACCACTTATATTTTAGGGGGCAAGTGAGTTGTCCTCTAGCTCCAGCTCAGCTTTCCAAACTAAGCAGCAGCTAAAACGTACCTGGCTGATGTGCATGCTGGTATCACAGGTTAGAGGTCGTGCTGAGGTCAGGTCGTTGGATCCAAGTAAAGTGGATATTATCCCGTTCTGATCCACTTTTCTGATCATGGTTCCATCAACAAAGTAGATTAACCCGTTCTTGTCAATTGCTATTCCTGTCATTAAGAAAATAAAAATCGGGCTTTTGTACTGGCAGTGAATATATTATCCATAATTAAGGGATTAACTGGTCTGTATCCAGTGGAAATTAATGAAAGAAAATACAGTCTTACACAGTAGGTAGCAAACCAGCCTGTAAATATATTTTGCATAATAAACCCATATTCAGTGTGGAATGTCCTACTGTTGATTGCATTTGCTGCTCATTTGCTGCTGTGAGTGGAGAAGGGCCTAGCTTTTAAGTTAACCTGAAACACAGGTTAAGTGGGACCAAAAGCAACATTGATTTTAAATCTTCACCGTTGCCTGCCAAACACATAATCTAAATGAGCATTTAAAAATGCTTGCTAACCACACCAGCCAAATATTTCTTAAAATATTAGTCCCAGTCCCCAGTAGCTTTCTTCCTCAAAAGTCTTTCCAGCTGGAAAAATTTATTCAAACCCACATTTTTTACCTGCTACTGGGTTCAATATTTGAACACATTCATGACTCTGGCTCTGAACTTTTATATCATTTTGGAAGTTACAGAGGGATAATTCATTTTACCTTTAGGGCTCATGAGAGTTGCCTCTACCGCCTTGCCTCCATCACCACACCTTGCCTCATCAAATGGTAGGCACTGCTCCCCTGTTCCTCCTATCACTTCAGCATTTTTGGTCAGGTCTTTTGTACCCGTGAGGGATTTGGGCCGATAAATCCTGCGTGTGTTTGTGTCCGAAACGTACAAATCTCCTGTCACGGGGTCAGTTGCAAGGTAGTATCTGTGAGCTGGGTTGTTGCTGTAAAATGGAATGACACATGGCATATGTTGTCTTTAACTACAGCCAACTCTGGATCAAAAAGAAAATGCTTCAGTCCATACACAGTGTGGAGTCATACATAAACAGTTAAAACCAGTGGTCCTGTTCTCAGCAGAGTTAGCACAGTTCATGCGCCTAAACCCTTATCCACTTCACTTTTCTTGTCGGAGTTATCAGCAGTCCAATAGAGACCTCTCATCTTTTTGTCTGTGATTCTCATGAGCCTGTTCCATGCTCGATGCCTGCCCCTGTAATAGGCCAAATCACAAGACTTGGAGTCTAAAATCTCCCAGGCTTCCTGGGGACCTCAATCCAGTTCCAAAACTCCATCCCTCTCTTACACATTGCTGTTGTTATCCCCCTATTTGTGGTTTGTAATTTATACAAGCCTTCTGGGCTGCGGGGTTTATATAATTCATAAACAGATAAGGCAGAGATCATGTTATTAGTTCACAAGCAAGAGATAAGACATCCTTCATAAGGATTTGTTTAAGTCATCACTTCCCAAGTTGTGATACGCATGATTTAACACATCAGGAGATGCCATCTTTTCCAGCAGAGCATCGAGCAGAGCTTTTCTATTCTTCTTAACCCTGAGCCATATTTCAAACAACTGTACACCTTGGCACAAAATCACTAAGTATGCCAACACGGTCTCTATGTTAGAGTGAAAATATATATGGCTAACCATTTTCCCAGAAATGTATACTTTGCCTCTTCGCTGGTGCCACATAATTGAGAATTACTGTCTTTTCTCTCCTGCTGGTGAAAGAAGAACAGCCCTGAAGAATCAACCTTTTGGGTTTATATATTATGATGTAGAAATTTAACCCACTGCAACTGGGATTCCTGACCTGATTTACAGCACAAAGAGCTGAAATAAGGTCATGTAAATATGGGAGGTAATTTCAGATGCTTTCCTAATGAATTGAAGCAGAGTGGCAGAACAGTTAGTCCCTCTTCTGATGTTTGCAAAAGGGCTGCTGAAACAGATCTACCAGCCCTGGTGATAGCCAAACATCTGTTTGCAGAATGCTGATTCCAGGATTTGCAAATACATAATTGTGCTAATGTAACACGTTTTTAAGTGCCACCACTTGGAAAAAGCAATGAGAGACCAACAGGAACAACTTGTGAACAAATTATGTCTTTTAGCAGGGACAGATTTTTATAGCTATCCAATTACAAAAACACAGGGAAAAACTGTGTGGCATAAATAGGATTTTCTTTGGTTTTAAGACTTTTAACATGTTGGTTCAAAATGAAGAAACCAAGTGAAGCAGACTAATGAAATCAAATACACTGTGATTAGTACCTCTTAAAAAACTCAGCCATAGAGCTCAGTGTCATACAGCGTGTCTGAAACCAATCAAACGCACGCTTGCTTCAAACTTCTGTTAGAAATATATTATTGCTAATGTGCTAAAGAGTTGAAAGGTTTTTTGGAAACCTTAATTTATTCCAAGATCATTTAATATGATCAATATGTAGTGTGCAAATTATTTATACCTCTGTAGACTGCAAATTAAATTATATCCATTTACATGATTACTTTGGTCTTTAAGAAACTTTGCAGACACTTCAAATATAAACACACTGCAAACTGTGAAATGCTCAATTAAATTTTATTTCACTGTAATTTAAAATAAAGTCCTTTCTTATTCTACTGAAATCTAAATTAAAGTACTGCTCTTCAATTCATCTAACATTGCCTCAATCATATTTTTCAGTTGTTTGAATAAAAACTCATCAAGTCAGTAACCGAATAATTTATGCCTAACAATTTTGTTTCTTTTTAAAACTAATTTTTAAAGCTGTTTTCTTCACAAAGATGAGAATATTTTTATGTTCTAATTAATTCCAACAAAACCAACAAAGCTCTTCTTACTTGAGACGAATGCTCAGATGAAGTAGTGTATCCTCATCAAAACAAAAGAATACAACAGAAAATATAAGGGTTTGTTATCATTTTTCCAACTCGCTGTACACAAGGATGTAATGGCTCTTTCTGAGTTAATGTGACAGCCTTAACCTCAGTGTTTCTTTTCAAGTGAAGGGTAAAAAGCTGAGGTAGCTTTAGCTCCATTGATTTGCAGGAGCAAGGCATGATTTGAGCAACTGAATAACTGTCCAGTGAAATCCACATTTGTTTTCCAGTCAGAAAACATCCATGTGCACTATGCAGATCTCCAGAACAGTACAGGGATAAGCTGCCAGCAGCTGGAAAGCTGCATGGGGTCTATTCTATTTCATTGTAGCTTGAAATTATATTAAGCTTCTGCCTTCTACTAATAACAAACATGAATAAATAAAATCCAGTCAGTGACTTCTCGACTCCTTCAGTACAGCCTAATCGCTGTCAGCATCACTGCAAAACATACAGCTACATACCAACACGTGCTCCTGTAAAGACAAATGACTACAAGTTAACTTGTTCTGTCTATGCCAAGCAGTAGTAAGTGCTTTGAATTTAAAGTGTGTGCACAAATGCACAGAGCTCTAATGATCTATCTTTGCTTTTATCTTGCTTATGCCGGCTCGTTTAATTCTTCAGCTGTCAGATCACCTGCATTACTCTCCATGCACCAGTTATAAAAAAATACTCTGGCATCTGTTTCCCTCTGTCTCACGTTCACTCTGTGCCTGCTAAACCTCTCAAAGATGTTTTTATGTTTGGCTAAACTTGTTTTTCTCTCTTGAAAGACTTGGGATACCGCCATAGCCTACAAATGACCTCCCTGTCTTCAAAGGGCTTCTAAAAACCTCTTCTTCCATGAATGCCTGTCAGCATTAATCACCCACAGGCAGCAGTGTATATAAAGACATCAACTCAGCTTTCAGATTGAAAAAATGTTTGGTCACTGGTACACAAGAGGACAAATTTGCTCTGCATTGTCTCTAATTTAGAGTAGGAGCTCCTGGAGGTGGAAGGCACATCACTCTGTGCTGAAGACTGTTTATAGGCAAGGGAAGTTGAGTGATTGACTAAACAGAGCTGAAGTAGCGTTTAGCCCCATCCATTAGTTGCACTTGGGGAATGCGTATTTTAGTACATTTTCTTCATTTTGATACCTAGTAATTATATCTTGCAAAGTGGTCTGAGGGCTGTTTTCCAAACAGCAGTTTACATTGAAGCCTCCTGAGGAGTCTGCAGGGCTTGCCCGTTACACCGCATGGTTTGCCCCCTCTCTTTCAGGCCAGTCAGATGCTTCTCCCAGCAGCACTTCACTGGGCTCTGCATGACTTGGCACAGGCAAAGGAAGCCATTTGGTCTCAAGGGGTGCCCTTCAGCTGGGGAGCTTAAGGCAACAAGATTCGGTGGATCCTACAATTTTACACATGTTAAATAAAAACAAGCTATTCATAGAATAATTTATAGATTAGAAAGCTACCAGGGGTTATTTAAGCACCAAGATGCTCCTCTTGGCTTAGGAAGTCCCATAGCAGCAAACTCCTAAGGCTAAGGGTGGACACTGGGGAGATGTAGTACGATGCAAGAGAAAACAAAACTCCGAATAGAGCATGTCAGGCTGCACGATGCACTCCTCCTGCCTGCTGGCTCCACAACCACTCCTGCACAGCCAGTTCTCCACAATCTTCTATGCCTCCTTCTGTCTCAGGAGGAACCCTCCCTTCACAGCCACTGTATGGGCCCATGAAAATGCTGCTACACTAATTTGTACGGTGTGATTACAATTTTGCTACCCAAAGCTTCTGCATGTGTAGGCATGAATAAAGGAGAAATCCTTCAGTGTTCTCCCTCACCAACTTTTTCTGCATGCAGGGAGCTAGTTTCTGAAACGCTGCAGTTGAGGCTGGAATAAATGCAAATGAAATATAACAGTGAAAACCTGAAAGCACCAAACAAAAGAGAATGCCTCCGAGTCACACTTGAAAAATAAAATAAAACCAGCTAGACTGTGCATCAGCTCTCAGTTCTGATAATTAGCACCGAGGCAAACACCTTGTTTAGTCATGGAAAGTTTGCTTGACACATTTAAAAAATGCTTTTTAAACCATAGACCCCTTCCTAACAGAGAATAATGTCCAAAGCAACGTGAATTTAAAAAAAAAAACAGGCAAACTGTGATAGGACCCTTCGGGATTTGTGCAAAATCAAGGACTGACAGCAAAAAGAGAGGGAAAGGGACCAGCAGGGCTGCTAAGCAGCCCCACACTTAGCAGAGTGAGACATAGACACCATAGAGTCTTCCAGGCTTTCACGTATCAAAGCTTTCAGCGTAGTGATCTTGTCTCCTTAACAGCACTGTCTGCTGCGGCAAAGCAATGCCAAGTATGGTCTCTTATGTTTTTGCCACTATTGTACCTGTGCTGGAACAGAGTGAGATGAGTGTCGTACTACAGCCCTTACAATTACTATTGTTTTTATGACCACGCTCTTGGTATACTTAAAAAACTTAACTTCTGCAGTTGTGTTATTATGGGACAAATCCAACTTTCATTATTAAGAGAAGTTCACCTTTAAAAACAACAAATCTGTTAAATGTAAGCCTGAAAAGACTCAACATCAAAAGGTTAATGAAATAAACTCACTTGATACTTCTATAATTTTATTACTTATATGCCATTTTCATTGTATTTGGGGCATCTGATTAATGAGTGATTTTTAACAGGATCAGCAGAAGTGCTGCCAGCAAGAAACAAGAGTGAGCAAAGATGAAGGGACAGCAAAGAAGGACATACACAAGCATAAAAAGAAACCTGTCTGTGGACAGAGAGTGATGAGAAAAAAGGAACTCGTATCCGAAAGGACGACACAGCCTGACAGCTGACATAACTAAAACATATGAACTCATTATTTTTGAAAAATACTCCTCTTTTCCAGTAATACATCTCAGAAATGAGTTCTCCATTATAAGCATTCATTTGTTAAGAAAGAACAGTTAGCAAAATATAAATCTTCTTTAAGGAATGCTTACCTATGTCTAAAATCTTTATTTCTTGGTGGGAGCGAGTAAAAAAGAACAGAAAAACATTATTAGAAAAACATTCAGAAAGGATGTTAAAAGATGAAAAGAAAGCAACATTTACATCTACAGTTAGTGAAGAGGTGAATGATCATCTTTAGTCCACTCATGTCGACTATGTAGGCTAACTCTTTGAATCCATGAATAGTTACTTTGGGTGGATTTAATTCTCACAGTTTAGATAAGCATAGTTAAAATAGTTTACTGGGGTAAATTTTTTCCACTTTGGTTTCAAATACTTTTTCAAATGTTTTATAATCTTTTGACTCAACTTTATTTTTGTTCCCAGAGGCATGTGGAAACTTAATTAACACAACGTCAGAAATCTATTCCGTACTTTAGTTTGCAACAGCAATTCACAACTCTGGAGGTCTGAGATGAGAAAAAACCATACCTTAGTTCCAGAACACTAGTTACATTTCCAGATGGGAATATCCGCCGAACATAGTTGAAATCCCCCACGTACAGACTGCCATCTATCCCACAAGCTAAGGCAACTGGAGCCAACAATTTATTACCATCAGCTTGACCATTACAGCTCGGACAGGAGATGCTGCGTCGTCTTCCGTTGCCCATAATGCTACTAACAACTGGGGGTTGCTGAGATATAAATTGATTTTCACCATTTCCTTTATACAGGATTCCTGGAAGATAGTAAAAGAAATAAAGTAAACCTCTACTTTAGGTAGGTTATAGGTTATAACCTACCTAATAGGTTATAAAACCTTTTAATGAATGCACATATAATGCTGCATAATAATGCTAGATATTAGTTTATTAATATAATAACTTTTAATTCTTTCAGCAACATTTTTCTCACTATTACAAGTAATAGTACTTTACTAAACCACTCATAATTAAGCCACAGACACGCAGATCATTATCTGGTCCACAAAATGTAGCAGAAACATTAAATAAAACCCAACTAAGTAATTCTTATTTTAAAAATGCTAATAATTCTAATTGCTATAATTCAGAATAGAAATTGAAAGAAATGCAATGCTCACTGAATTATATCAATGTCTGTGTTCCTAAATATTTATGGTTTTGAAATTCCCCAGAAAAAGACTGAAAATTTGCTTATATTACAAAAAAAGGTAATATTTCATTTTCAAATTAAATACCTAAAGTGCTACTGTAACTAATTAGGAATATGATGCCTAATGTAATCTAAAGTCGATTACTGCTGCAAATTGTAAATATTAATTAAAGGGTTACTTCAAAAAGTTGGGCGATTGCCTCAATTTGACATTATAAAAGATTCTTTACTCGGCTCACGACAAAAATGTACCTCTGGCAAGAAAGTCTGCCTCAATACCATGTCTGCACTTATAGGCAGTTATTAAAAATGTCAAAACAGCAAAAAAAAATGTGGTGCCAGGCCAACCTGCCTCTTAAACTTAATTCTGCTTTGAGGCATGAAAGAAACAATAATTTCGTGAAGACAAAGCAATGTGCCAGCAGTATTTTTCTTCCTTATAGCCTCCATAGGAAATCTGAGAAGAAAAATGCACACTTTATGTTAAATCTTCAGTCCTAGGGAAAGAAGCGTGACTTTACGGTGCGTTAAAATGTTGCTGGGACCCTCATTATATGTCAGTGAATCCACTGAGGTGTAGGCTACTGAAGGTCAGCTATTATGGCTATACCTATAAATCACAATGTGTCTTTCCGTGGTATAACCCATGTAAACCGCATGTCACTCTGCACTTCAGAGTGATACATGTTTTATTGATTGTGCGCTCAGAGTTTCAAAGGCAGTCTGGGGATGAGGGATACATTTTTCTTTTCAGATGCTTAGAAGAAATTTAAGACATATACCTCTTTCTCTCCTCACTCCCACAATGCAGACTCTATACTGAAAGATATGGGGAAAAAATACTTTGCCACTCTTTAAATGTTTTAGGTGCCTTCACTACTTTTTAATGTTATAAAATGTAGGAGATTATGAATGTAAAACCAACATACATGATAAAATCGGGAATAAAAAAATTGGTTTATGGAAACCTAATGGCAAGTAATCTAAATAAGTAATCTAAATCAGAAGATGGAGAACGTATTTTTCATGAATAGTTAAAGGCAGAATGCATTAACAGTACGCAAAATCCCCCCTCCTATGATTACATCATTTATGACAATCATGGCACCATAATTTTGCCTGAAATAGCTTAGTTCTATAATTTTCATCAGAGGAATTTTAGAAGTCAGCACAGTGCACTATTGGACTTGATTTATTCAGTCATTACCTTGAAAAATTGGTCCTTCACATCTCTCCTCTATTATCACAGCCTAAAAGATGTACATTAGACTATTTACTGCAGTAGTTCGGGATGTCCGTACAAACACTGTCTGCACTCTCTTCTGAATAAATTTCCCCAGCTCATCCATCCTGTCATTATGATTCTGCTCTTCGTTTATTCAATTAGTCACTTTGAAAAGTCATTACTTGTCAAATGTACTCTTGAACATGGTTTAAAGCCACTATCAATTTACCTTGTGGACAGAATCAATCTTATATATATACACACACACACATTTATAATTATAGGTCTTTACATTTTTAGTTAGATCACCATGCAGTAATTTGCAGGTTTTTTTGACATTTTAAATTAGGTTCAGTGACACCTTTTCCTTTGAATTGGTTACTGTGTTGTTCTACCATTCAGAAGCAACGCTTTGGGTGGTCACAGGCATAATGCACAAAATCAGCTCATGTACTATTGGGAGACCTCCAAGGGACACTGGGTACTTCAGAGCTACTGTTATTCCTGCTACTGAGCTCCTGCTTTGTGTTAAAATCCAGTGCCACCACCTTCCACCTTAAGCCATATGATTCTGCTCATTTCACCTTTCTTACACGCTTCATGCCAGAATTAACCCAATTTCCTCCTGTTCAGTGTTGAGTTGGAGTTTCTTTAGCTGACACCATCCAGACAGTTGCCAAGCAGCACATTGGACAATTTTGTTTTGAGCCAAGGCATAGTCATTGTAAGTGTGTACTGTTCCTTGGTTTGTCACTGAACTACTAAGACTTGCTCAGTAGTGACTGGACTCTTGTCCTGAGAAACTGAGTATGGCTTGTTTAGGTAGGCATTCCTATGCCAGACCGACACGGCCAGATGAAATCTGTAATGCATATGCATTTATATGATGAAGAAACATGACATGCACTGTAAAGCTCAGAGCATTTACCATGAGCTATAATTTCCTTTTTAAAAATAATAAAGCAAACGTTTGAAGAGTTAGAATGAGATACCTAAAGCTCAAGGCAGTAGAATATTTAAAAACAGAAGAAAATGAAGTCCTTACCATTCTGAACATCCAATACATGATGTTTATCCAATGTCCAGCCACCCATGTTGGAGGCATCCAGTTCATAACCCTGCAAAATGGCAGTCCGTTTTTCCCAGAGGGTTAGATCCAAGCAAGACTCATATTCATAACCTACAGACACTGAAATAACAGTAGAATTCCTCATTACGTATAGGATTGCATTTGGATGAAGACTCTAAAGATCCTGATTTCCTTAAACTACCGTATGTTCTTCTGCTCTTCCAGACTACCTAAAATCCCTATGGCTTCCTTAAATGTATTGAAAATAATAGACAGAATTACACAACCCATTAGAAAGCAGTTTTGGGTTATTGAAATAATTTCATTTATTAAAAGTAAGTTGATTAGGACAGATATAAGGAAGGCCATTTTATAAAGTATGGCAGAATGCTATTTGTGCTCTGAAGCATGAGGAGTGTGGAGACTAAATAAATACAACACTATATTTATAAGGCTGATGGCTACTCCAGAAAGAAATAGAATTGAAAAATGACTGTGATCTCTCTTTCCTTTTGAAGGTAATGTTTTCTTATAATTAGATTAGTATTTTTAATACATTTTAATACCCACTGTTACATCTCATCTTTTCTACTAAACACTATCAATTTAAGGGATACAAGTGTTAGAGATGTGCTTCCCTATTTTCAAGATGACAATAAAAATGCCAGAAACCTCCCAAGCATACATACCAACGGCTTCAGACAATCCATAGACTCTCTGGTTGTATGCATCCGTTTTATCCCAGATGAAAGTGTATGCCAGGTTTGGGGATGCAGGGAACCACTTTTGAAACAGTCTTCCTACCACTGCCACCATAAGATGAACCTTCATTAAATTAAACGGTATAACAGATTGGGTCATAGTAATCTTCAGGACAGATTTATATCCCGCAGCCCTGGAGCTTAAGTATGATAACTTCAAATCAGTCCCTGGGATTGTCGTTTCTTCATGAAGTACCTATGCATCGGTTAGAAAAAAAATCCAGTATTTCAGTGATTCGGAGATTAAGCAGAAGAATCCAGCTATCTTAAAAGGAGGATTGATGTTACGAAGTGTCATCTAAACCTGGCTCTCATTTAACGTCATTACAAATGCATAAATAAATTACATTTAACTATTGTTTGTGAAAAGCAAAGGTGAAATGATTCGTTGAAGCTGCTTAATTGACAGGATCCTGCGGGAGAATTTAAAGCATCTATCCTTTATTTTTCGGGGGGGGTNGCTTTTCCAAAGGCAAGAAACCATCATCCATCTAAATGAAAATAGCCCTTTCTTTAATGCCATCCATGTTCTGACTTTGAATACGTAACCAAGGCGGTAGATTTGGTTGGGAAGTCTAATTGCTCCTGTAGGAGTAGCAAGGACTTTGAGGCCATTTATTATTTGCATTACCTGTGGACTGCAAACACTTTAACCTAGAGCATTCTTCCATTTACTTCTCAGATAGATAAGTAGGATGCCTCAGGGAAAGCTTTTCCATATTTCCTGATCAATATTCACTATTCAGACATCAGCTCACCACTTTCTCATTTCAGAGAGGTGCGCTGATTGAATCTTAGTTTTAAAAGTTTTCTCCTCACTTCTACTTTGTCTTTTCGTCTGAGCTGAGGAGCTTCTATGGGTGATGGATGGATGTGAAAGACTTCTGTGCAACGTGGATGAAGACAGCCTGTACACTGTCCTACACTTCAGTCAGGACATAAACACTGAGAGCCAGCGTTTCAGGGGAACAGCTACCAAAAAGCAGTTTAATGGAATAAGAAATGAAAGGAAAACATTTCTAGACACATTTACAAAGAAAATGTGGTGGGAAGAGATGGCAAAGGACACTGACCCACAAGCCCAGAGTCCTGATGGTGGTGGCAAAGGAGCCATCTTGGAGAAGTATGTTTGGAAAGCTTTACTTTACTTTCTGGAACCCTAGCGTTAAACTCTGAAAGCAAAACTCTAATATTAGTGAAAAGCAGATTTCAGGGAGAGCACTGTCACAAACAGTAGGCTTGGGACTTCCATGGGATCAAAAGCTGGCTAGTAAAAAAGTACTAGTTTGGCTCCTATGCAAAAGAAATCCTTGGATGCAGATTTTAAACAACTGACTGGCTGTGTGGAATATGGTCAAATAATGTAGTTTATGCTTTTGAGATGGACAACAGGTGCTACACACCATCCTCTGTGGTAGAACTTTAGTTAAATAGCCATGAATGGTTATTTGTGTCTGATACATGTATGCTTGCAACTTTTCTTCTCCATTAAAACAGACCCATAGAAAGTAAAGGAGGAGCTGGAGGGTACTAGACACATTTTGATTTAATTCTTCATCCTCAAATGTTTACTTTTCCCCCACCAAGAACCTTTCATCACTGACAAGAAATGGCAAGCAATACCATCACTAGGAAGGAGGTGAGAGTGGCATAATCTCTCTTTGTAAATTGTCTGCTCTCCCTCAGTCCAACAGATGCACCATATCTAAGCTAGAGATCAAGCAATGCTTTACTACATGAACAAACTCCCCTCTCTCCACAGTGACTGTGAACATATTCCTTTTCTAAGACTTTGAAGGAAATCTCAAACCACCTAGGAACAAAAGACAAATTCCTCCTCAAGATATCAGTAGGACTTTCACATACTGCACATTAAAATGAGTCTAACAGATGGAGGTCTCTGTAAGCAAGAGGAGAAAAAGAAATCATATGCTTGTAATAGGACGCAATTTAATGCACCTTTCTGGTTTCATGTTATGACCATTGGTTCTCTTAGAACTGCAACTGTGGAAGAGCAGCATTAAACACTTAGGTGGTCTTCCAGTGCTTTTGGATAAGATAACAGGCAATAAAGAGGACACCTTGAAGTTTCAATTTCCAGGGAATTCCACTGTGTATTTGGATTACTATCAAATTAGAAACTAGGACACTCATGCAGTTCTCAGCAAGGTTTAAAACTAAACCTGAACCCCTATTATTAGTTTCTGCAGTAGCCTCAAATACCTGCTGGAAATCTGACTTATAACTTCCTTCTTTCCATAAAATATCTTCAGTAGTAACTTATTTTCTCAAGAACTTCAGAAATGTAAAGGTAAGGTTATGCATCACAAGCTCTTTCCCAGAATCAAGAATTACAAAGAGAATTAAACAGTTTAATGTTCAAAAGTGAAATCATCAGGCACAGCAGAGAGCATCCTATGGGAGCCCCAACAACACATCAATTGTAAAGCAATCAGTAAAGTCACTGGGTATAAAAGTCACATCAGGAATCACCAACACAGTCACGCTGTCTGTACTTTACTTTTCCAGATAGAGTATCAAACTACCTTCGGAAAGGCGGATACCCTAAGGGGACCAAGTTATAGCCCAATCACTGAATTCTAACAGTTGACATTTTATTTATGGATGATCAAGCTTCTCAGAAGCACAGCTATGAAATATTTAACCTACAGGACGGAGATAAGGGTCACTCAATCTTGGCAAAGACAGAGTTTGTTGTCCTGATAGTGAAGCTGGTGACTAAGTCACATAAATTGTGAAGGGCTCCTCATCTCTTGTGGCCAGCAGTACTAAAGCTGTCCATGCTCTGGAATGCTTTCTTGCTTCAAAATGTACTACGATTGAAGTGACATGCTCTGATGGCATTAGGAGTCCTGAATAAGAAATGGAATTCAATTAGGAGGAAACATGCCTGCTATATTACCATGGAGGGTTTTTTTGGGTAAAATGAGCAACTTCAATAGAGGACTGGGAACAAATTTCACAAATGAGTGCAAACTTTAGTCCTACAGATAAAGGTTCTATTCTGAGAAGTAACAACCGAGCTGCTGCAGTAAAATCTCACAAGCAGCTTAGCTCGAGAGAGGTAAAGATGGTATTTTTAGATACAGGTAGGTATTCGCAACTACTGTTACACAAATGTTGAGATCACAGAGTACTAAAATAATGTTCCGTTCAGTCGAAGCTGGAAGTGCTCATTTCAAGACAGAAAACAGAGCCTCCTTTTAGAAAGGAAACTGAGAGCTTACAACTGAGGCTTTTAAAGGTACTCTTACAGAAATAACCTAAACAATATAAAGCAAGTCAAAATGACAAATACTTGTGTTTTCCTAGGCTTACAATACTGCTGAGATATCACAGAGAAGAGCTACAGGAAAAATCCTCACTTGTGCAGAAACCTAAAAATGTGTTCGCAAAAGGAGGTGCACGTAACGTCTTCCCAGGGAGGGTAACAGAGCACTGGAACAGGCTGCCCAGGGGGGTTGTGGGGTCTCCTTCTCTGGAGATGTTCAAGACCTGCCTGGATGTGTTTCTGTGCAACTTGGTCTAGGTGATCCTGCTGTGGCAGGAGGATTGGACTAGATGATCTTTTGAGGTGCCTTCCGATCCCTAATGATTCTATGATAACGTTTCAAACAAAAAGCAAAAGACAAGAAAATAAAAAAAAACATGCTGGAGAACAAGGATATGTACATGGAGACATCTGACTCTAAGGTTAATCTGTTTTTTATTTTCAGTACAAACTCGAAGTCCTGGAGATTTTAGCTAAATAAAACTGGAATGCAGCATCCACGAAATATTCTAGACATTCTATTAATGAATCACAGATTCATTCATTGTAAAGGACCTTTAAGATCAAGTCCAACTGTTAACCCAACAGTGCCAAGTTCACCAACAAAACATGCCTCAGCACCACAGGTACACACCTTTTAAATCCCTCCAGGGATAGTGACTCCGCCACTCCCCTGAGCAGCCTATTCCCATGATTGACAATCCTTTCAGTGAAGCGATTTTTCCTAATATCCAGCCTAAACCTCCTCCAAGACAACTTCAGGGCATTCCCTCTTGTTACTTGGGAGAAGAGACCAACCCCCACCTTGATACAACCTTTTTTCAGGTAGTTGTCAACAGCCATAAAGTCTCTTCTCAGCCTCTTCTGCAGGCTAAATAGTCCCTGTTCCCTCAGCTACTCCTCACAGGACTTGTGCTCCAGATCCTTCACCAGCTTCACTGCCCTTCTCTGGATGGACTTCAGCACTTCACTGCTCTTTTTGTAGTGAGAGACACCAAACCGATCACAGTACTAAAGGTGTGGGACAATCATGTCCTTAGTCATCCTGGACACACTATTCTGATACAAGTCACGATGGTTTGGGCCTTCCTGGCCACACTGCTGGCTCATCCTCAGNCAAGACAACTTCAGGGCATTCCCTCTTGTTACTTGGGAGAAGAGACCAACCCCCACCTTGATACAACCTTTTTTCAGGTAGTTGTCAACAGCCATAAAGTCTCTTCTCAGCCTCTTCTGCAGGCTAAATAGTCCCTGTTCCCTCAGCTACTCCTCACAGGACTTGTGCTCCAGATCCTTCACCAGCTTCACTGCCCTTCTCTGGATGGACTTCAGCACTTCACTGCTCTTTTTGTAGTGAGAGACACCAAACCGATCACAGTACTAAAGGTGTGGGACAATCATGTCCTTAGTCATCCTGGACACACTATTCTGATACAAGTCACGATGGTTTGGGCCTTCTTGGCCACACTGCTGGCTCATCCTCAGACATCTCCAGGTTCTTTTACACCAGGTACTTTTCCTGCCACTCTTTCCCAAGGCTGTAGCATTGCATGGCATCGTTAAGACCACAGTGCAGGACCTGGCACTTGGCCTTGTTGAAGATCATAAAACTGACTTCAGTCTACTGATCCAGCCTGTCCAGATCTTTCTGCAGAGCCTCCCTATCCTCCTCCAGCAGGTCCACCCAGCTTGTGCTGTCTGCAACTGAGGGTGCACTCAGTCCTCTTGCCTGGATCACTGATGCAGGTATGCAGTACAGATGGCCCCAATCCTGAGCCCGTTTTATTTATAAAATAGGTCAACTTATTTTCTGAAAATCTGCCACAGATCAGTTTTATTAAGTCCCTGAATTCTTCTGGTTAGGTTACTCTCACCAACTTCTGCTAAATAGTATAGCCAGTAATGAGATAGAGTTGGAGGGGGGAGTCAAAAACAAGTGGGCAACACTGATCATATAATTTGAAGGAAAAATGTTCAGTCTTCATTCTCCCACACGCTTGAAATGATAGGAACAAGCTGTTCAGGACCTGCAGAAGGCATCTTTCAAGTGTACGTATCAGGGTTTAATAAAAACTCAGGAGAAGGAAAGCTGCAAAACCACACCATTTCTTGTGACTTGCATGTGGGGTTCTGCCAGACCATGCTGCAGTAGGTGGCAAACAGACATTGACCATATTGGGAAAAAGAAAGCCTCAATATCACATGATGCTTATAGGCAGCTTCAGCTTAACCTGATCTCCAGCACCTGCACTCAGGTTACTGTCTTCTTCCACATCAATTAATCTCAGCTAGCTAAGTCTAGGCAGAGCATGCTAACTTTCACTTTAAAGTGGATCAAGTCCTGTCTATGTAGTACAAATTTAGTTAACAACTTATTTATTATCATTCAAGAGTAACGAACTGGTGGGTCTGTGATAACTCTTGGGCCCACTGCACTTCTTTCCCCTTGCCTTCTTCCAGTTTTATTTTGTGTGGCTTCTTTGGTACAGACTTAGATCCCCCTCTGATCAAATGGGAATACGTAAGCTGCTCTTCTGGAAACATTATCTCCCTCTGATGATGAAGCATTTCAAGGGATAATGATTACAGCAGCATGCTTTCCTTGTGTACTATGTGACAGTGGGTGCTGCCACACCATATGAACAGGGTGACTAATTCTGACTGAAGGAACATGGGGAATGGTTGCTTTCTCTGTGTCTTTGTCCAGCCTCTCACATTTTCAAAGTTGCATTGCTCCTTTTTTAATGAAAAGACCTACTGCAGTTCCTCCTGAGCTGAACAGGTAGTTTCAAATGGAGTTCGGTTCCACCCATTCTATACCAGGCTAGCAAATATTTGGGAGACAGATCATTAAGCATTTCCAAGGGCAACCTGGGCCTAAAGGGTATGTCCAGGCACAGCTGTGCAGCTCCTACTTGCCAAAGCAGGAGATTACGTGTGTGATGAGCAATAAATAGAGAAGAAAGTAGTCCTTGGTTATTTCAATACAGTACCAGAACTGGATTTTTGCTTACATAATGCTTGTAGCATTTTTACTTCATCATAAATGTCTCATCAACATCAGTTGTCTAGGATCTGCTAATCTTTTGTTTTAAACAGTTTTCTGTGGAAAACTACTCTCCTAACAGTGCTGCCTAGCAGCCTTCCAACCTCAGTACTTTTAAACCCGGTAGCTATTAACGGTAGATGTCTTTAAAGACGATTCTGTTTCTCTAAGGTTTATAGAAGAAGTGGTTCACGAAGGGAAAAAGTAGCCAAGCTGGTAGCCTCATGAGACAAAGGCTGAATGCAGTCAGTGGGGGAAGGACTGAATGTGTCAGATAACTGGAATTATAGCAATGGGTGAGAATTACTAGGAATACAGACCTCATTAGTCCCACTGTTCAAGACTTTACTTGTTTACCTAAACACTACAAGAGCTTTCAAAAATCAGTATTTTCTGTCATTCTTCTATTACTGCTTTTTTCTTGATTGATACCCCATCTATCTAAGCCATTTTCCATTAGTTCAGGAAGTGAAACCATCATCTGTTACCTAAACAAGTAAACCAGAGCTGTTTTCCAGTGGACTGTGTCTTGAAAATACTTTCTTTTAATTGAGTTGCAGCTATCAAAAGCACAGAAATGATAGTGAGGATAAAAAAACCAACTTCCTAGCATGGTCTAGATTTATATGAACGTTTAGTTCTAATATCCTTACATCTTTACTTTCAACTTAATGATTTTGATCTTCTCTTAAAAGCGCTGCATTAAAACACTTGAATACACCTTCTATGTTTCCCTTGAAGAGACAAGGACATTTTTGAGTGAATGGCAAGAAGTGTATAAAAAAAGCTCTGTCTAATCATGACATTGTGAAGGGGGTGGAGGGAGCAGGTAGGAGCGAAAGAGAAAGAAAGGAGAAGTAAAGAAAGAAGAAGGAGAGAAAGAGAGAGGCAGAAAGAGCAGTAGTTCGCTAGGAAAAGCTTTATCAGAAATCAGTAATGAGATAAATATTACTTTTCAAAATGCATTTCCTCTTGAAGAGTTCAGGATGACAGTATTAGTGAGCGTTTATTTGAGATGGAGGACTTCCAACACATCTGTGGTAGGGAAAAGACATTCCAGCCACAGCTCTTTCCATTTAAAGCAAGGTTTTGATGTTAATTCTTACTTCCAGTAATTCAAATTCTGAAGTAGCTTAGCACCCATTCTTATTAGTTTGTCAGCCTGTCCTCAATGTCAGGGAGTTCTTCTAGTTCATAAAAAACTGAGTGCCATGCAATTTATTAAGCATAAATAGATAAATTGACCTTCGTGGCTCTTTCAGACAGAGTAGAAAAACACCTTTCGGTTTCAGTTTCTGCGGTGCACTTCTAACACAAGGGCAGTCAGAACAGTCACATGTACTACCCTGTGTCCATTTTGATGGGCTAGAGCAAGATTGCTAAAGACATTCTGCAAATTAAATGATCCAAGCAAATATAAAACCAGACACAAGTGTGCACATCAAGTTTTCTTACCTTTCTTTCAGATGAAATTTTAAAAAATCATCCCACAGAATAAATACATTGGTCTGAAAGTAAACACATGGTGCAAATTCTTAGCAGCTTCTCAGAACTATTTCTAGTTTGCACTCTTTACACTCTGGTTGCTTAACACCAGTCTGTAACAAGGGTCTGTTTATCTGAAGCACACTCTACCTGTGTCTCTGGGATGACAGGACTGTCTTCAGGAGAAATTCTGAAAAGGGTGGATAAAGGTGATGATACAATAATGGGGTTTGGCCTCACAAATCCGCTCAGATCACAGCTAGGAATGTCATTCTCTTCTTTCTTCATGACTAGGGTGTCCATGACGTAAAAGACATTCCAGGGAATCCACACTGTGTGATACTGTGTCAGGAATGGTGATCGCTCAAACACCAGTGTCAGAGAGGCACCACCATTTGCTACCAGGTCAAACCTAGAAAAAAACAGAGCAACAGGGCTAGCCAGTCAGCAAATTCCCAATGCTATCCACAGCCTCCATTTTAAGGATTGATTTTTCATTCCATTGTACTGCTCTGAAGGCAGAATGGCTCTACCGGGAACAATGGAGAATTCAATTAAATTGTACTACATAATGTTGCACTAAGAGAATGGAGAGTTTAGGATGCTGCTTTCCAATGAAGCAAGCTTCTCTATTTCTAAAGTATTTAATCGGCATAACAGGAAGAATGTACCAAGTACAACTTTAGGGAACCGTATTTTGCACGTCTTTTCTTTGTGTTATTTTATTATTGTCTTGTTTTTACAAGCAGCTCTTCAGGAACACCTTTGCTATCTTTATGTCCTTCCTTTTTCCCCCCCTTTTTGCTTAGAAGGGAACTTACATTCCATCTTGGCGAGTGATTGTATATCCATAGTCTGGGTAGTGTAGAAAGGAGACATTGACTCCGATGAGTGGTGTTCCATCAGCAGTCAATACTTGGCCCCTTATGACAGATGCAAGGCTAAAAAACAATAAGCAGGATCAAATCACAGATTAGGTTTTTTTTGAATGCATAAAAGCCGGTAGAGCAAACACATACATGCACACAGAAGCTTCTCTTCATAGTGCCATTAAAACAACATTCCTGAGACTACATTTTCACAAGTTCGTATAATTTACGCTGTATAAACAAATGATTCTAAAGCTACAGATAATCTTGTTTCAGTGTTGTTGATTTCACTTTGGTTAATTTTGTCTGGACTGAGTTGCTAAGAACAGGAATTCACTGAAGAATTTTAAGAACTTATAAACTCTACATGTTCCCACTCTTAGTCATACCTCTGGCAGACTCCTACTAAAGAACAAAGTACTTTTCAATTAGCATCAGAGCAATCTGTAAAACTGCAGGAACTATGAAGTACCAAATTTAAAGGAGCAATAAGGAACATTTGTGCAACAACTTTTAATCAACTGCTGTGCCCAAACACATTAATGCTGTTAAATTACTGCAAACGCAGTAGTTCTAGTGTAAATCATCTTCCTTCACGCAGTGAGATCCTAGACACCTGCTTCCTGTTACTGGTTTATTTTCTTGTCATTACTGCTTCACAGAGCACCAGTCAAATAGTTTATGCAATTATACTGTCGTGCACTTAACAGTTCTATTACATTAATTCATAATTTATATTATTTAGTGAGCTCAGTTTAAAAAGTGCAGCTTGGCTTTTCCTTCTGAAGTGTTTTTATTGCTTTGATGTATTTCCAACTGTGCTAGCCCAAATAAACTGGTTAAGTAAAGATTTATTTAATCATTAATCAAGTACTCCATTAGAATACAGGTACTAAGCATGGTGAGTACCTTCTGTGACCTACTGGCACTGGAAATCTGAATTTTGCACAAAACGAGACAAAATAAGCAATCTGATATAATAAGAATGAAGGCCTCTGTTGAAGGTCCATGCCATGAAATCTGCAGTCGCAGAGGATCCTCTCCCGAAAGTGAACCTCGCTCACTCTTTAATGTCTTTTGCATTCACAGGTAAATGATGAGTCCTGCTCACCTCTTATTAAAAGGACTTTCCCCAGGTATGACATGAGTGCTGTCTGCTCCGATAAGAAAACTGATGCGGTCATAAAATGCTTTGGCAGCTTGCTGGGATGGCGACTGTTGGCTTTGGCTGATAATATCTTGGGGATCAGGTAGTCCACGACAATAAGGCTGGTTTTGGCAAGAGCTCTGTAAGCAGCAGTCAGGATCCATACAGTCAGCTAGCCCATCTGTTGGCAGAAAGGCACACAAATGAACAACCTCTTTCTCCTGCCCCTCTGCATGTGAACGAGCCAGCCAGCAGAGAGATTAGAAAAAATTATGTAGTAGGCAAGCATACTAATAATTAAGAATTTAATGAATTCACTTTCAATTAAGGAAAGAGTTTGTTTCCACTGAGTTCTTAAGCTCCCATGGAAATCCATGCGAGCTGAATACACTCAGTATCTCATATAGATTAAACCTATTTATTTGCTAGTTTCCTAAAAACATGTTGAACAAAGCAGAAAATGAAGGCGCTCAGGCTCTGCATCCACTGTTAACTTGTAAATATTAAACAGTCTAGGTGGGTCTAAGAAGCTTTTATCTAAGGTTATTTGGTTTGCTAGAAAAAAGAAACAAGTAACTCCCACTCGGCTGTTTTCCTGAAGATTTTTAGCATAGCTATTCTGGAGGTAGGCTTTAAGTATTTCACAACATTTCTCAAGGTGGATTCCCTTATACCTTGTCAGAAAGGTTTTGTTGCTGGTGGCAAAGGCAATCTCCCCTATTCTGCATGAAAATATATGAGAGAACAAAATCTGTATTTAACATTTAGATTTTATTCTGAATAACTGATGAGGAATGCCGGCCAGTATAAACAAGATTTAAACACATGGGTGCTTTTATGCTTATGTGCTGAAATACTCACATATAACGAGCGTTAGATCTGTCACATCACTGGAAATCTAATTTGGTGAAAGATTAAAATCGAGATCAAATTGATAACTACTAATTTGCTGTAAGTAACATCGTAAGGAAAATGAGTCTGGAAATGTCAGCTACAGAAGATTTTTAGATGAATGTAATATGGTATTGCATAGCTGATAATTATTTCCCCAAAAGAACAGCAAGCTTGAAATAGCTCAAACATTTTATTATTCCATTTAGATTAGAGAGGGAGATTGCTTGCTCCACTAAACTGAAAAATACACCAATGCAGCACTCAGAGGAAGCCACAACTGCTTCTCTCACAGAAGAATCTGACTTTATAATCAGAACTTCTTTCTGAAGGGAAAAGTATCATCCATTTTCATTCAATCTTATGTTGAAAGAGTGGAAGTAAACAGAGATCTTCTAAAGGTATTCCTCTAAGGAATGCTGTGCTCTGTGGATCACTTAGAGGATTGGCAAATAGTAAGGGCCTGGGATTTCTATCCTTTCACACATCTAAAATTCTTGTTTGACTCAGTTGACACTGAAGTCAATCCAAGCAAAATAAAAGGGATGTAAAAGTCATCATTAAGTATATATCAAAGTTTAAACTGTTTTTTTTTTTAAGAGAAAAGAAATAACGATTTTTCCTTGGATAAGGATATACCAGAGGGCCATGCTGCAGTTCAGACAGATCTCAGACTGGAAAAAAAGGCTGACAGCAACAAAGAGAAGTGCAAAGTCCTGCACCTGGGAGGGAACAATCCCCTGGCACCAGTAAGTGCTGGGGAACAACCGTCTGCAAGGCAGGTTTGTGGAGAAGACTTCATGAGTCCTCGTGGACACCAAAATGAACGTATCCTTGCAGCAAAGAAGGTGCCAGTGGCATCCTGGGCTATGTTAGCAGTGTTGCCTGCAGGTCAAGGGAGATGATCCTTTCCTTCTACCCATCACTCGTGAGATCGCTCTTGGAATGCTGTTTGCATACTGGTCTTTCCAATATAAGGGAACCATGGAAATACCAGAAACAAGTCAGTGTACTGGCACAAGGATGGCTAAGAGCTTGACACATCTCTCCTGTGAGACAGCTGAGACTTTTTAGCCCTGGAGAAGAGAAGGCTTGTGGAGGGAATTTTGTCAGCGTGTACAGATACCTCAGGGGAGGGCGTATAGAAAACCACGTTCTGTGGCACCCTGCAAAAGAGAAAGCAGGCACAGACTCAAATGCAGGAAATTATTTCTAAACATTGGGAAAACATTTTTTCCTGTTGAAGTGGTCAGACAGGTTACCTAGGGAATTTGTGGAGTCACCGTGCATGGAGATACTCAACCACAACTGCACATAGCCCTCCCTGATCAACCTGCTCTAGTTGACCCTGCTTTGAGCCCGGGGTGAGACACGATGGTTTCCAGAAGCCCTGAAGCCTTTCCATACGCAAATAGTCTTATACTTGCAGAGTAGGAAGTCTTTCCCTAGCTGAAGTACTGACTTCCCATGATGGTTTCAACTCTAGAAGTGCAGATCAGTGTTAAAATTGTGGCTGCTTATGGTTGAAAGCATAGTTTTGGGCTTTTGTATCTCTGTATGGTCTCTCAGGCAGTATCTGGTACAGTTGCCAAAGAAATGCTCAAATTCTGTCATTCATCTCTGTTAGTTTATAAAAAGCAAATGTACATCTGGAGTATAGTCTGCAGGTCATAAAACTGCATGAGATTGACACCTTCTGAACTAATCAGCTGGAAATGCATTTTTACAAGCCTCTCCACTAACATCAATCAGAGAAAGAATCTCATTTTCACCAGGCAAGATACAGGGATACGTTGTTTGTTATTTTTCTGTGGAGTTTATCAGCAACTTGCCTGGGCAAGTGACGGATGGTTATGAATCTGGCTCCTTATAACTTGAGAAAACATTTTTCATTCTTTCTCTGTACTTACGTGGCTAGAGCTATCTAGGACCACTAAGTTAAGTACTCTACTGCAGAGTAAAATTTCCTTTCTGAAATGTCTCTGCAAAAATATTGATGATTTCTGTTTAACCTGAAAAATATGCGACTTAGCTCAGTACTGGCTTATCAGTTACATCACTCAAGTACAATAGGGAAATTATAAAGAAATATATAAAGAAAATAGATACAGCCTACAGCCAGCTGGACAATCATTACCAGTCTCAGAAAGCTATTTTGTACCTTTTTGCTCCAGATATAAGTGGTTCTTCTATAGACATAGTACATAATGATCACATTATTGTTTTCTTCCTTAAAAGCTAAAGCCTAGCCGCAAAAATCCTGGCTAATGTTACTCTTCCCTCTGTTGCAATTTTGCAACGGAGTATGGTCTAACAAACAGAGATGCTAACAAAACCCCCAAAACATTCAGTGACAGAAATCAAGACAGGGGATTCCCACTCTTATAGATTTCTACCAAGTAAAAAGTATCAGTGGGCATGTTTACTTTTGAATGGCATTTAAAAGGTATGCATGAAACTGCTGGAAGGAATCAAACCAGGGGGAGAAAGTAAGTCCTGGATATGAATTCTACCAGTGCCAAGGGGAGATCATGGCCAAGGACCTACATAAAGTCTTGGCTGATTATATATTTAGGCAACAAAATATCTCCAGGAAGTGAAATTCAGTGTCTACTTAGTTAGAACAGTGTTGGAACTATGATGGTGGGCATCCAACAAGGACAGCTTCAGTGACTGCGTCACACTAAGGCAAGAGGCTGGAAAGGCCTGAAAACTGTATTAACATACTTCAGTTATCCTCACACAGCTCAATTTTACAGCAGGCTGTAATCAATGGACTCAATTATTGACACCAAAAATGATTGCTTGTAGGAGCAGCTGGTTGGAAAAGCCACAAAAGCAGAAATAGACCCTGATTTATTCGTGAGCAGTGCACAAGGACCTTGTTCAATGTTATTACCTATAGTGTACTCAAATTCAACATTTCTGATGGAATGCAGCAGCCTAAAACATACAGTGTTGGGCTGTAAATGAGCTGTCACTGCAGAAAGAAATTCTAGGGATACCATGGATAAGTGCTAGGAATCTATCAAGCCGGCACTCCCTAGCAAGCATTGATGCAAACAAAAAGCTGAAGAGTAACGGGAAGCATTGGAGCACAAACCAGAGAATATGAACCTGCCACTGTACCCACCCTAATCCAAGCAGAAACTTTCTGCAATTTCCTGAGCTTGGGTTATCTTTGTAATTAGTAGCTCTTCTGACATTCAAAATATTCTGTGGCAGTAATTTTGTACTTTAATTAGCAGCCTGCTAGTATACCAAAGAAAATAGAAGTTCACAGTTGTCCGATTATACTCTTTTGCTAAGACAAGGTACTGGTTTAGAAATCTTTAGAGTGTATTTGTACTGCCCTGTGACAGTGCTTTTCAGGAGCAGGCTATCCTAGTCCATGCAAGTAATTACAAAAACACTGCAGTGCAAAGTATACTTTGCTTTATTACATTATTTCATTTCTCTAATAAAATAATATTAATAATCCCTTAAATCCTGCCATTGAGAACCTGTACCTACTCTTAATAACTGAATAGGAACTAATAAAAAGCAAAATTATCAAAGAAATCTGTTCAGTAAAGACTTTCTTAAAGAGCAAACATCTTGAACTGATGACAAAACAGAGCACTTTGTTAAAGTAAAATAATGGCACATTTTTTTTCCAAGTAAAGAAGTTAAGCTTATTCCATCCATAGACAACTCTAATATTCCCTCTCCCCGCAAAGCCGTTAGTAGTTTAATTCCGCCTAAGGTGTGCTGGTTGCTTATTCAAATTCTTTAAGGGCTGCTAAAACATAAAGAAAATTCTTTGTCTTATTATCCAAACCAATATCCAAATACAGACTGATTCTTAAAAAGAAAGGAAATGGACTGCAGGAATTTCAGAAATCTGTATTAAAAGGAACTATCATATATCAATAATATGTTGAAGGCAAAATGATCAAGTATGCCTTGATGCCATTAGCATTTCCTATTAAGAACATTCCCAGTGAGGTCCTTAGGATGCTTGTATTCACAGAACACTGAGTCCCAGAAAGAGTGAAGAATCAAAGGAACCGCAGACACTGCTACTAATGAATTATAAGCATAGTAATATATGAATTATATTTTATCCAGTGTAGGATGAAACATAAACATTAACCACCGCATATCAATTAGCTAACAACCAAGATAAGTTTAATTATATAACCACTGAGCATAGTGCGTTGTAAATCTCACTACCTGCAGTCACAGTATAAATTCAGCATAAGTACTCAGATAACCTAATCTCTCGCAATAAACAAATTAATCAGAGGCATCCTTGCACCTTCCCTGTGGCTGTCTGGAATTTGAATGGCTTGCTAGAGAGATTAGTGGGCTGATTGCAGGTACTCTTGGAAAGCAAAGAAACACTGCTTCTCTTTCTAGGTGGCTTTCTGGCAAACACCACTTTCTTTTCCCAGTTTTCTTTGGTATGTTTTCAGTTTTTAATTTATTTTTTACGCTTTAACCCTTTTCCTCAGCCACTAGTCAAAGACTCAAGTGAATATGCTCTGTACTGAAGCATATAAATTAAAACAAGCTCCACTGAAAAAGAAATGCCAGTGACAAGCAGCATTATATAGGTCAAACAGAGCAAAACAACTGTCTGGCCAATCTCTTCCTCATACATAGCCGTTTAAGTCTGTAAAGCAAATAAAGAAAAAAAAAGCAACAAAATACCAGTATTAGACCCCCCCTTTCCTCCCCAATATTGGTCTTTATTCTTGAACTTCATGTCATCTTGCTAGATATTTCTGCTCCAATTCCTTTTTCCTTTTCCCTCACAGCTATTACAGTTCTCAGTCTAAAGGAGCAACTTCTCCCTTGTTCCATTTATGTGCATTCCTATTCACCTTGCTTCTCTTCCTCCCACTGCTGTTAACTGCTCTTGAATCTCCATCTGATACCGTGTACTTCTACCATCTTTAACATTCATTGAATCTGTTCTGATTTTGTTTATCCTTCTTCTTGCCTTGTCTTTTAATGCCTTCTTTTTCCCTATGTTCCACAATCCCCCAGCCCACCTGAACTTAATTCCCCACACGTATGGAAATGTTGTGGCTATTCACTCCTCTTTATGAAGACTGCATAAATCAGATTGTGTCAGATTCTTTAGGCCCCCACATGTGCAAAGCTGACTCAAAATATACAATTAACGGAGAAGTATGACAACCTAAATGATGTGTAGCCACACTGCTTTAAACATCTGATTTCTTTTCCTCAAGAAGTAAATGCTGCTGTTATTTGTGATCTGTGATGTCTAAGATCCCAACTGCAGCTGGGACATGAGCACAAACAGCCCACCAGCAACAGCAAAGACATACACAGTAAGAATGAAAAACAAAGTCACAGATGACTTTATCATCATCAGGAAGCCCTAATAGAGTTTCTTATCTCTGCTCTGAATCTTGTTGTGCTAAAACAACAGACTTGATGAGAGAAGGGGAAGACAGACAGACATTGAAGCACTAGGATGATGCGATACTTGACCGCATTCACATTTAATCTTGCTTTTTTGTGGGTTGTGTTTTTTTTTTCTTCCCCTTTTGATTCTGGAGTCATGCCAAAGTCACAGCTTACAACAATGACTGCAGACTGATTCCTTAAGTCAATAGTTCTACCTGGGCCTCACAGCAGATTGTTACCTGTCACAGCACCAAAAAAAAAAAGACTTCTGGGAGTATCCTGTCAGTTATCTGAGCATCCACAGGCTGTGAAGGGGATAAGATCTCTGTAGACTGGGAAACCAATTGTTTCCAGCAATAGTATCACAGGTCAAAATGTAAACTCCCCATTCAGCCTTTTCTCATGGGATACTTGTCGTTGCGAGGTCACTCAAAACTCAAAACCCTTTTTTTTCACCTCTGCTATAGATCACTGGATTGAGACTGCAGTTTATTCCAGTATAAAAGATCATTGCGGGGAAAGTAAGGTGAAACCCATCATTTTCTAAGTACACATCTCACCTGTCACAAGCAGCTTGAAAGGTTTTGCTGGTACACCATATAAACCCACTGAGCACCATAGCACATTCTTACAGGTGTACAGCAAATAAAAGGTGAGTATGTTTCTCATGGCAGCATTTAATCACCCGGCTGTAAAACCTCCATTCCTTAACATGCTCTCCCCAGTGTTAAAAGGTCAAGTTGGTAAATCTTACCTCCTTCATTGTCCTTACTGTCAGTGCAGAGAGTTTCCATGGCTACATCACAGCCTGCTCCCCTCCACCCAGGCTGGCAGACACAGTGCCAGCCATTCTGGTCAAGCGTGCACCTCCCGTTGCTGTTGCATAAGCCAGGGCAGCCCTCTGTTGAAACAGACAAAGAGGAAAAATCACAAGTGATTTAAATATAGCAAGCACAGAAAAGGCACAAAGATAATTACAAACAAGGGACGCTTACTGGGAACAGGCCTTAGGAACAGCACAAATACTGTAATTGCACATGGAGTGGAACAGCAACATTACCTGGGGAATGTAATTCTTAACCAAGTGGCATCTTTGATTGGCCTGACACTTGAGACACCACTTACCTGTACAGGCAGGAAATAAATGCAACAATCCTCTAAATACCTGCAGGCCAGACAAAATCCAGTTTGTTTTTACAATTTTTTTTGGTTTTTTGTTGTTTTTGGCAAACTAACAAGAGACGAGTGCATAGTGCAAACACAGCTGTATAGAATGGAACACTTTTCCGTGCTCATACAACAGATTCGATTTGCTCTATGCAGTGCTGGTTACTTTCTGGCACAAACGTTTCAGTTCTGTGTCACTATGAACAAATCCCTCCAAATTCTTAGGCAGAAAAATGAATGGTGATTTTAAGCTTGAGATAAAGGAGAACGTTAAGTTCATCTAGTCTCAGAGTTGCCGTATATTCATGTGAAATTACAGTGCGTTAAATAATTGCACAAAGTATAGGCCAGTGTTCCTGACTATACTTTATGCCAAAAATACATTCCTTTTCACAGAATAAGCAAAGCCCAGGAAATAGTGAAGCAGCTTAGCATCTATTCTAACAAACATTAGGATTCAGGCTGCATACGAATGGGACAGGACCAACAGGATTTTCAACTAAATGTAATAGCTGTGCGTATTTGATTACTTAGGACGGACAAAATGAAATACCATAAGGACCACAATAAAACATTGATAGACTGAACAAAAACACGGTAGTGACGTGCTTCAAGACAGATAGCAGAGAGTGATTTTTTGTGACAATCTCCCTAAGGCTTTTGTGCTGTTACCTTTATATCCTATCTTGTCTGCTTTTATGGCCAAGGAGGGAAAATTTGGGAAACAATTAAAATAATTTAATATATCCAAAATCGATAATTGTTTTCAGTCTAACATTGCATTAAAAAAACAGTATCTGTCACTTCCCAGTGATGAAATCTGGCATGCAGCCAACATGATCTGTATGAGGATGACAACGCTATAAATATGTAGATTTTGGTGTTCCTTATCTGTGACTGTGATAAGACACTGACAGAAGCAAGTACAGATATGGCACTGAGTATCTTAGGAGAAGGTGGCTACAAATCGGGTATTTTGGGAGCAAATTATTTTCTGTAAGCTTCACACTCAAAAAACCTAACTGGCTATATTTTTTGACTTTGTAGAGCAATTATCTTGCTGAACTAATGTCCCAACCCATTTTGGTTCAGCTTAGTTGAGCTTAGGACCACATTTCCGAAGTTATAGGTTTTTTTTTTTTTCTTGTAAGGACTTTTGAATTTACTGACTCCAAATTACAAAAACTCCCAGAAAAAAGTTATCATGAATTTTCAGCTCTTGTCAAATCACTCTTACAGGTCAGAGAATCGGAAAAACCTCTTGTAAGGAAGGACGGTGATGCTAGTTATGGATATTGTGTCATCATGTCCGGCTGGGATGAGTCTCGCTGCTCTTAGTCCTTCAGACTGCTAATAGTGTTTGCTGATGTACTGAGAGATATGTTTGGCTTAATCTTTTTTTTCTGTTTAATTTATGGAGGACTTACATAATTAATTGCAATACTGACAGAGCATTTTAGGAGTCAACTGGGTACACTCAAGACTTATTGTGCGAAAGCCTGGATATTGCCATGAATATTGCCATATTCTAATGAAAAAAACCACAAATAAGGAATAGGGGCAAATACTCAGGGAAAGAGGGGTAGGAAAACTTTAAACATTTTTCTAAATCAATTTTTCACCATAACTGAAGATACAAGAATATTTGCTGTTTCATGTTAGGTTTTTGCACCCTTGATCCTTTTCATTGAAAATATTGCATAGAGCATACAAACTTTTTCTAGCTTCAGACAAAATACAAGTCATAATTTCCTATAGATTTTCTGTAATCAGATAAACAAAAGCTTAAAAGCCTGGGGTTTTCTATTGATCTGTTTATACATAAACACACACATATCTATAATGAATCTGTTCTTTAAACTAATGATACCTGTTCTGTGACGGAGCATGGCTTTGCTTTGCTTCCTAAATATTCACAGTGTTTTGCGGCAGAGGTTGAATGACAAAAATAACAAAGAAAAAGCACCAAACAGCAAATGAACACTATCTTCAGTTTTTGGTTCAAAACAAATCTAATACATGTATACGGTTTGCATATAAATGTGTAATTACTGATAAAAATGTTATTACATAGCATAAGCAAGACTTAATTTTAAAATTGAGATGAAAGTTATATGAATTAAATCTGTAATCCATGGAATGTATGTAAGAGAAGAGTCTTTTGCCCAGACTAGTACATCTTTAACCATAAATTCATATCAAAAAGTACATGTAGGCATAGGCATGTCATCAAAGAGCAAATATACAGTACCTTTCACTATCTTATCCAAATAGTGAGCTTGAGAATTAAAAAGAAAAAAAACAGACAGACATTTCAGAAGTGTCACATAAAACAAGAACTGTTCAGAATTCACATGCAAATCAAGCAGGTGCACCTGACATGAGAGGTCTTACATTACAAAATGAAAATTTATTTCAAAGCTTTTAAAAATGCAAGGAATTCTCCTTTCAGCAAACATCACAGTGATTCAATGAAACTAGTTTAGAAAGGAGGCCTGCAGAAGAAAGAGATGCTACCTTTCTGAGAGTATGTCTTTCTTCCTTCTCTCCACATGCTTTGATTTTTTAGTGTAACAAAAACAATCAAAGTTAGGTAAAAAAATTTCAACAAACAAAGGAGTAATTACTTTGCTTAGGAGCTTTAGAACACTCTGACAGCATAACAAGCACACTATCTTAATTCCAGTCTGGATTGACTGGATTTTTAGGAGAAATAGGTTTTTTTCTCAGCCACAGCTATTCTGAGCACACACACACCAAGCTTGAAAAGTTAGTGTCCATTTATGGGGTGGAAAAGGGAGTAGAGGGGTTAGCAGCATGGTGATCTATTTAATTTGGAGAAACAGGTGAAAATTAAACTTAGGCTTCTGATGTATACAAATAAACAACATGGTATATCCAAGCATAGCAGACTTCTGTTTTCATAAGCTATGACTTCAAACAAAAATTTGAGGAGGCAGATGGATGAATGACAGACAGTGCAAAAGATGGATTTAAAACAGCAGGCCCTACTTTCAATACATGAAGCACAGCAGAGATGGGTTCGATGTTCCCTCCTTACATTTAGGGAACAGACACAAGGTGCAGCTGTGTTAAAGGGTTAATGTCAAATGGCAAAACCACCGAGGGCCAGTACAACAGAGTCCACTAAGACCAGACACCCACACTTAAGGTGATGGGCACACAGCGAGCTGAGTCCACAGCACTGGATCCAATACCCTGTTTGTGCTGTGGACCAAGTCTCTCAGCAGAGCTTACTTTCCCAGTTTGGCCTTTTCTAAATCCCTGGTGGATGATGGTCCCTGTCTAGGAAGTACTGTCACTTGTTATTATGTCTCAGCTTGGTGTATTGGATGAGAAAGAAAGGCCATTTCCAACCACGGCCCTTCCTCCAGTTTGGATGAATGGGAAGAATTTCCTGAGCCCACGGAGGGATGTAATGAGATAGGTAGTCTCACAGAAGCCACAGTCACTGCTACAACTAAGAAGGAGGAAACTTTTCTAGTCCCCTTCTTCTGAATAGTGTCAGATATCCATGTGACTGGTTTTGTTTGCTTTGTCCTTGGGTAACGTTAAAGGGAGACAGAGGAAGAAGATGAAAACATCAAATACAGAACATTTAGAACAGCAGCAACAAACTAAGTAGTTTTTCACATTAACCACAAACAAAAAGAAAAAGTGATACAGCTGCATTTCTGGGTGGATCAAATTCTTCTTTCACTCATCCAATATAATTCCCCTTGCTCCTGCACAGTTGCTCTTAGAATACAGTGCAGTCTGTGTGGAGGAAAAATCAAGCTTTATTTCATAAAATGGAAGCAATGAGGTCTGTCTGGGGAATGTATCTGCCCACCAGTGAAATGTTAAATGCCTTTACAAGTGTAGGGATAGGTAACAAAATGTAACATAAAAAACCTCCTAAGTAACTGAAAATATTCCCTGCAACCCCAGGCCCCTCTCTATGCTGTTTCCTTCCAGAAACCCAATCTATATTAAAAAAAAAAACAACAAAAAAGGATTAAGAAAATGCCCTTGAAGATTCTTCAATAGTCATAAGAAGTCAGCTCCAGACCTTCAAACTGTAATGCTCAGGCAACAAGTTCTACCTTCCAGTGTCCTGTTACTCATGGTGAGCTGACACTAAGGAAAACATTAGAAAGTGTTTTGGTTAACATGCAGCATCCTAGAAAAAACAAAAAGCAGAAAAAGAGTGGCCACAAGCAGTATAATCTTGTGGGGAAGTTTAATGAACCACGTTGTTTTCCTTCACAGCACTGCAATTGAAACAGGAAGGAACCTAGCTCTGTGTGCAAGTACAAAAGACAAGACTTCCTCCCCCACTCTGTACAGACAATTCTCAGTGAGCTTTGGAGCACTTCGGTAAGGTGGAGCCTACCTCAGCAGGTGCTCCTTGGCACACGGGGGTTGTGTTAAGTCCTTAAAAGGTTTAACTATAGCCCAGACAATAGATCTACAAGGATTTTCCTGCAGTGTTTAAGACTGTGAAATTTAAAATCTTGCTATTTTCAAGTGCAGAGGGGCTTCATAAGTGCCAAACAGAATGAAGAAAAGCAACATAAAGAAGATATAAAATCTGTACATTTCCTAGGGTAGTCAAAATCCAAGAAGATGTAAGGGGCATTCAAAATTCATACAACATAACATATAAAGAGGCAGATACAATTATTTAACGAAGAACTGGTAACAGTGAGGCAAAATCACATTTAACATGGTGTATTTCATGGCCATTCGGAACCCTTATGTATTTTTTAATTTAATGTCTTCCATTAGTTTCCTATCAAAGACGTAAGTCAGCGTCTTCCTTAGATTATTTATACGCTACTTCCTCCAGGTATGACAGAATAGCCACAGATTAAGAGCACATATTAAATGCATTTATCCCAATCAGCTCCAGCTTAAATCAGCATGAGTCACATACCCACTGATTTGATATTCCTTAATTGGTACTTGTAGCACTGCTTTATTCTGATTATTCTGCCATAAAGCATTATAACAGTGACATGCTTCTAAATACCGTACAGCAATTTATATTTCCATCAGTTTTCATTATTGTCCTCCACTACACATCTTCACCCATTATAATCTTTGTAACTGGTATGCTAGGCTACATTATGCCAGGTTTTTTGTAGGGTATACATGGCCCCATTACAAGGTCAACTCAACAGCTGCACAAGAGTCTTGCATTGCTTCACAGTAAGACCTCACACCTTTCACTCAAACGTGAAAGCAAAATACAAAAGACTGTGAGAAAAGCATGTTGATTGAGGTCTGCCTAAGCTAAAAACTACTTTTAAGGTTTTCTGCTCCTTGCAAGTGTCAGCTGAACCCCTGCCACCTCTCCTCTAATATCCTTAAGTTTCTGTCATTTTCACTCAGGCACAGTCTAACTGCCCTCACAATTATGACATTTTTTTGAACATAAAACCCCAACTATCCCCTGTGATATTTAAACCCTGTATTTCTTAGCCTGCACACAGCAGACTTAGGGAATAACATCTTGATTCCTTTAAGTAATTGCTTTTTCTTTCAAAGAGGGGCTAAAAAAAGCCTTGCATCCATATGCAGTTTCTGAGGAGCCCCACATCTCTACCAAAAAACTCACAGGAGTCCAGAATTCATAAAAGTCATTGTTCTAGCCTGTCTTCAGAGTGGTTCACTTATAGGGAATTCATCATCCACTACAGCCTTTTCTGTCTTTCCTGCCTGCTGAGCTGCTCCCTAGCTTGAATTTGTGCAGTTGATTAGTCTTGCTTAAGCACAGAACCCAGCATTTGTTGAATTGCACCTTATTCTTTCACATAGCCTCTGCTATTTGTTGAAGCAATTTTGCAATTCTTGTCCTGTCTTCCCAAGTGCTTGGGGGCAGCAGGCTTCAGTATCATTTGCAAATGTAATTATCTCTATTCATCACTGAACAGTACTGAAAGCACATGTTCTTCCACTGTAAGCAGCTCATGGTCGTCATCCTTTCTTCGAGTTTGTAAGAACCTTCTCTTAGACGTACCATATGCTCAGAGCATTGCTGCCAGTAGAGGAGGATTACAAACACTCCTTACTTTTTCATTCCTAAATTCCCATCTTTCCCTTTTTCTAAAAGGAAAACACATGGATAAAGTAATAGTTACAGGGAATTTTCTTTGTCTTCCTCCTTGCACAGACCAAACCATACTCCTCACCCTGAAATCACACCTTTCTCATAATTCCTCATTTTCCTCTGTTGTATGTAGACTTGCAGCAGAGGTATCTGCTGCACACAGCTCTGCAGAGGAAGCTGAATTCACTGCAATTTGTCCTTTGCCAAAACTGCAAGTGTTCTTTGCAGCAACCAGTTACGGGTTTTTGTGTACAAAGGCACATAAAGACACTACTTATTTGATTTTTGTTCTAGAGTCTGTCCCAATTATACTGTACAGTAAGATTTCACATCATTACTCAGAATCCACACATATTTCAAAATAAAAGCTTCAATTGCTTTCAAAGATACAGAAAGACGTAGGAAGTTTGGGATTGCTGATAATTTCATGAGCAGCGTTGTTTCCTATTTAACATCTATTCAGCTGGAAGAGGAAAAGTTGTATGCCATTTAGGATTTAAAATGGTCCTACATGTACAGGCTGAGAAAATTCAAATACCTGCTTGAGAACCCTGACAAATTCACCAAGACCTGCCTCAGACGCAGGTAAAACCCAACACTTATATTAAGAACTACATGAAAGATAAATCTGGCTTGAAAACATATTAGAGAGTGGAATGGGATGAGAAGCGTTAATGTTTTTCATCTTTCTTCCTGACTAGAAGCAATTTCAGCATGTGTCTGGCCAGTGCGCAGCTATACCGTGTACATAAGCAGTTACTCCTGGCTGCTTTGGCTTAAGAAAGCTTCGCAACACGCTTTAAAATTCTTCACATCTCACAGTCTTCTGCTGTTTTCTGAAAACGTGCCCAACTTGAACTTCACATGTGGTCCTCATTTAAATGCAAATCAACGAATTAGCAATGTAAAGTATGCTACCAGATCATTTGTATTTGACACGCTTGGTCTTGAATTGTGTTAAGGCCTGACCAGTAATACATTTTTTTTCCCAGCTTCAGCTATGCATGCACTGCCTTACATTTACCTGGTAATAGCATTTTTTTCAAGCTACCAAATCTACACATATTTTGCCTATGCAAGGCTTGGTTTGGCAACTTAATAACACATCCTCAAGGCTCAGGAAAACCCCAAACCAAGTTTGTCCTAAATTTCATGAAGTCTTGTCAAATTGTGGTTATCGGTCCTCTGAGTGCCAAGAAAGCGATAGGGCACAGGTACGAATATTGTGGTCAAATCCTGGCTCCACTGGAGTCGGATGTTCTGAAAGTAGAATTTAACTCACAGTATTGTGGTGAGCTAACTGATATTTGATGTAAGGAGTTTTGCATCTTTTCTTGGTTTTACTGAGAATAAACTGTTTTAATGTCAAAGGCCATATCTTCTTCATTCATATACAACCACACTTTTCAGATGAAATTTGTACTAAGGTGTAATTCAATTAATTCAAAATTAAGGAAAGGTACAAAATTAGGATTTTTGATAAATACAGCAGTAATTATTTTATTGTGAATGCCAAAAATATCCTGATAAAAATTCTAAATCTCTAAAGAATCTTACAATTTATGGTAATTCTTGACATGAATGTATTATGGTGCACTGAATACCTAACACATTAAAACACTATAAAATGTGAGTATTCTCAGTAATTTAAACAGTAATGTAAACCATGCTTGGCAATGTAGCATCATAACTAAAATGCCAGTCATCATCATAACATCAGTCATCCATGCTGCCCTCCCTCTAAATTGCAAAAGTGGAGACAATCAGTCAAGCCCTCAAACGCATCCGTAACTTGTCAGGTCTATTCTTCTACAATACACAGTGTGATGATACACAGCCCTACCAAACTTTCTACAAGCATTTCCTTTAATTAACAGGAGGAATACTTTTGTTTTGACTTGTTCTCTGTTCTCATGAAGAGATAAAGTGCTATTTCCTTGTAGTTGTATTTGAAGTCTGTAATGCAAGGAGCCCTAAGCTAAACACATGTTGAAGAAAGCAGGTGCAGACCATGTAATTCAGTGGAGGAGACTGTCTTAGCATCTCAACAGTAGTAGTAATTCTGAGCTACACTGCTCATGGTCACACAGAAAACCAGCAAACACATAAATGCCTTCATGTTTGTCCCTAGTCAGAAAGCCACTGTTACCAGTCACCAGGACCTGTGATACCTGTCTGTATCAACAGAACACACTTCACGGGAATGTGCTCTATTCATTTCATAATTCTGAATAACTAAACCAGATGAATTTCTGGCTTTTACAGCTCAATTAACTGAAACAATAAATTTCTTACTGAAGAAAATGTATTTTTGGTTGACTGGTTTGAATATCATGTTAATGTCTTTGCTGTCTCACTATATTTTTTTCAATTAAACTTTAAGGTGAATCCTTAGAAGGTAAACCAATTAGATCCTGATTCTCACTGGAATAGAAGCATGGCACAAGCTTTACACTTCTACATTAGACCACCATTGGATTTGAATACCAATTCTGTGTGCCAGGTTCTGTAGCCTCACGCAGCACTCAAAAGTAGTATGCAAGTACCACAAGGCTAACTTTAGCCCTCCCAAGGAATTAATGCAAGTGCTTAATAATGTTAGTCTGCATTTATATCACTTATGTTTAACAACATGCTTTCCATGCACATATATAAGTATTAATTTTGGACTGAACGATAATTGTTCAACGTGATAACAATTAAACAGCTGTAACCTGTCTCATGTGTTAAGTAATGGAGCTGCAGGCAAGCTCCATAAACAGATGGTCTTACCCACCCATGCTTAATGTTAAAGACTTTTTAAAAAAGAGGTGTTGACAAATCTGAACAAGAAGGCATAATTTTAATGCAAATTGGCCAATCTGCAATTTAGATTACCCTAAAACTAATTTGGTCTATAGAAAAAATTAAGCTGCATTGTAAAACTGAGATATTACACAGCACATGGATATAGCAGATTCCCCACCAACATAATTATTTACTAATTTCATTCAGCTAACAGAGTTTAATGGAAAAGCAGCTGGAAAAGAACGCATATATATAGGCTTCCTATGACAGTCACTTAATTTACTCATGGTGCAAACCAGTTTTATCACCAAAAATAATAGACTTTCTGAAATGATATCTGTTCCAATCTCACAAACCAACTACTCAGACAGGAGAGGGTCACTGAACTCATTGCAAGCCAGGACAGAAAAGAAACAAAAACATATTTTAGCACAACTGCATTATGAAAACTTAATTACAGAGCAAATTTCCATCCAGGCTATCACCTGGGCACCAGCTGTGTGTGTGTGGTCTTGTGTCACACTGAGACGCAGGTAAAGCTTCACAAAATAATGTACGGGTACTCTTCAGACCTGTAAATGTCAGTCCCAGACCAAATAAACAATTGACAGTTGATTTTCTCTAGATTTGCAGCAAATTGTTGATTTAACCTGTTCTTGCAGTATTTGAAACATATATTGCTAGTGTTTAATTCAAACCTGTGAGATGATAAACAATGGCAATATATATCAAGTTTAGTTAATTCTTACTAGATTTACAGTTAACTGCTGAACATCTTTGATACAAATCTTCAGAAATATAAGCAAAGGCAAGCGTGGCCCCCATCAGGTGAGCTGTTGGGCCAGAGACAATACTGGAACAGTGGGCACCTGCAACACTCAGGTGGCTCCCTGCATCGGTCAAAACAATCTGGTCCACCTTACTATACACATTGCTTAAAACCAGAAAAAATACCCCTGCTTTATTTAGTCTACTCTGTTCTTCCTCAGAAATCAAAAGTACATAAAATATATATGTTTATTATCTCCCAATTCTAGTCTTGCAATCCTCAGCCACAGGGAAACCCAGGTAAGCAGATGTCTGAATTTGTTTTGAACAAAACAAGTAAACCTTTGCAATGATTTTGCTCCTCACGTCCTGAATTATTATAATAAAAACAATATAACAGTTTCTGGAAGTTTAGATCAGTTAAAATTTTCTTTGGCCAAATTCACATTTGAATATCTTGAAGAACACATAGAAATCAGCATAACTCAAGAAGCAGTCTAGGGTTTAAAAGATACTAGAGAGGAATAAAACCGAGGACTGCCTTGATTTAATTAAGGAGAGAGGTTTGTATTTTCCTTCTTTCAACCCTAAAGGTAGAACATAAGACAGCTTTCAATACAAACAGTGGACTAACTGAAATAAGACTGGATACATAGTCAGCATTTAGTTAAACATAAAAATTGCTAGTTGAGCTGCAAAACATTTTTACCATTTTAAATAGCACTCGTGTCACTGAATACTGAGATCTCTTGGATCAAGTGAGTTACAGACTTAGATGATTCAGTACACGTCCCAGTTAGCACCTCTGTGATTAATGCATACATATCTGTCCATGCCGTGCATCCAGCTAGAGATCTGCTAGGCTGTTCCTTTCCCAGAAAGGGAATAAAGTGCATTGCCCTTAAAATTTACAACTTCTTTGGAATACTTGTTTCCCGAAGAAGTTGTAAATTTAGGCTGTTGCACCTCATGTGTCTTCCAGCTA
This sequence comes from Upupa epops, assembly GCA_013397515.1. Lineage (NCBI taxonomy): Eukaryota > Metazoa > Chordata > Aves > Bucerotiformes > Upupidae > Upupa > Upupa epops. The sequence continues at coordinate 190,030 of VZRI01011524.1, forward strand.
ATAGCTGCAACAAACAAACATATCTGCATTTCTAAAATTTACTGCAGCTAAATGGTTCATGACTTTTAGAAACAAGGACACAAAGGGAGACTGGAAGTCTTTTGTATGCACAACAAATTCCTTAAATATTCTCCTACCAAGTTGAGAATTTAAAGTAAAATAAAAAGCCTTGATTACAAATGGAGGGTGACAATGAAAAGCTGGTTTGCATGGAGAAACATTCTGATATCCCTTGTGTTTTGAAATTTACTGCTTAAAAAGAGCTACTACCTACTTTAGGGCAGGTGAGAGTAACACAATTTGACTCTTCATGTGCCAAGCTGAAGAGGCAGCAATTTTTACTCCACTCACTAAGGGGAAATACTATTGGAAATGAGCAATAAAGCGACCTGGTTTCTCCACAACACTAGGCTCCCATAGAAAACAGCTCTAAGGAAAATAAATGTAACAGCAGCCCAGAGCCCGAATCTCATTACTTGTCTTGGAGGCTGTAAGGGCAATATAAACAAATCAAACCATCTTTACAGCAGCCAGCCACAAAGTAAACACTAAAGAATAAACAGGTGGGAAGACAGATCCGCTTGCCCAGCACTGAAGGAAAACTTGTTTGTGCTTAATATGTTGGAAAAATTGTTCAAGAGCAGTTCATCCGTGTATAACTACAAGCCTTGAAAAGCTGCCGAGGTCAACAGCTGCTGAGACAACAGCAGAGCAATCTGCTGAGTAATTGCTCGTTGGCAAGTTAAAGCGGTCAAGGGAAAGGTTTTATCCTACTTCGAAAGATTTACTTTATTTTATTGTTCAGAAAGCACTTCTCTACTCTTTTTGTCAGCGTGTTTCCTGGAAGCTCCTCAAAAACTCTACTGGGCATTCCTGGGATTCCGCAGATGCACCTTGGTTCCTTCTTCCTCACGCGTCTGAGCAATCCGTTAGTAAACAACGACAAAAACAGATCAATTGTCATTTCTGTAAAAAATAATTTGAAGACCAACCTTACTGCTTCACACCTGACTCCCTTCTGCAAAATAAAACCTTGCCTCATCTTCCTGGTGCAGTGATGTGGGTATTACATCATATAGCTGTGTAAAGCCCACATTTTCTCTGGCCTCAGTGCTCTCCCCATGGTTTCCCCTGACCACCAAGCACAGCACTGCTGTCTCTCAGACAGGGTTGTAAGCTCTGTGGGAATGCAGCTTGTGGTTTTACTGTTTTCTAGATGCTCGTGTCCCAGTGAAGGCTGAGTTGTTACAGCCGTTTCAAAACATTTGTGAAAGTTAGAATTCTTCAGCCTCTTATTTAGCTTGTGGCAAATGCAAACCATGCTACATTTACATCCACCAGCTCTATCGCTCTTTGACTTACTGTCCCTGCTTTGGTTACAACCACCCTTTTAACTGACTCCTTCATTTCTCCAAACAGAAGACCATCGGGCTTTTTACTTACTGGATTTTTTTTTTACTCTCCGGATTATCCATGATTTCTCCATCTCTTAATGTTACTCTTGCCTTTGTTTGACCTATGGTGATGTTTTTCCTTGTCTGTTCAGTCAACCTCTAAGTGCTCAGCCATGATGCTTCTCACACTTGGGAGATGTACCTCATAAATACCCGCAGAGCCATGTTATCTCTCTTTTCACAGCCTTTACTGAGCTGGTGCAAAACTACACCCAAGTACCAGCAGTAATCAATTAGAGCACTGCCAGTTCCTTTGTCTGTGCCTCCTATGCACTGTCACACAGTAGTTTTTCTGTGGTTATGCAGAGAGATGTGTACATCCTATGTTTGGACAGGACTTCCTTCCTTTGTTACAGACCTGCAGCATCTTGCACAAAGCAGGGTAAGTGTGGAAGGGAATCCCTTAGCATTTACAGCTATATAAAATTAATATAAAATCAGAAGACATTTGGGCAACTCCTCCTCCACATTTCCTTAGTTCCCTTATTTACATGCATAATTCCTCATGCTGGCTCACTGTTGATCCCTGCTCCGTAGAGAGGGATACACCACAGCATGTGGGTCACACAGACTATAAATAACTGACTGAGAAAATCTACAGTGATAAAGGCACAGTGGTTTCCAAAGATTTCCAGAACTACCTCAATTACAGAAACACAGAAGCTACACTAAGGATGGCTTCTTCTCAACCAGCTGTATTAAACTGCACCTACATTATTTACAGGTAAGAAATCAGATGTGATTCTAGAGTAGAGCTTTATGTTGACAAGAAGATGATTTGGGGCAGCTAGATCACATTTCTTGCAAGTAGGAAGTGACATTTTTTGTGCAGGCAAGTCACTTTTTAGAGCTTCTCCAAAAAAGGGAGAGAAAATAAAAGGAAGAACAAGAGGAAGTTTCATTTCCGAAAGACATAAAGCTGTCACATAAAATTGGAAAGCACAAAGCAAATAATATATTTACAGTTTAAAATAAAGTAACACACATCTCCCCCCTAAGCAAAAGGCGGATAAAGGGAAGACTGGAAACTAAATTCTTTCACCTCCTTTTTATGGCAAACTAGGTATGAAGAACTAACGAGCCATTATATGTCCATTTCCTTACTTAAGATATCAATTCCTTCACACAGACTGACATGAGCAAATATTCTGTTTGAAGAAACAAGCTTCAAAGTAATACACTTCTCATTCAGACATGGCCAGCAGTGCCAGCAATTAGCATTTTGCCGCGAAGACAGGGTAAAGTATAGCCAGCCTACCAATGGTACAGTGCTCTCCATTCCATCCCTGGCTACATTCACACTTCCCATCTTTACAGGTGCCATGCTCTGCGCAGCGGGGATGGCAGGTTCTCTGGTTGCAGGCTGCACCTGTCCAGCCTTCCTCACAGCGACACGTGCCACCCATGCACACGCCGTGTGTGCCGCAGTCCACTGAACAGATTTCTGCATTTCAGAGAAGGGAAGAGGAGGAGGCAGACAGTGCATGGGAGAGAGAGAAGGTATACATTAATTAGCAGTGCTACATTTTAATTCAACATGTGAAGAATAAGAAAGGCAAAATCTTTGAAAATTAAATCAAAGGAATTTACTGTGAAAGGCATCTTCAGGTAGGACCCAAGAGAGTACAGAACAGTTTTAACTCTGCTAATGCTCACATAGCTATCCAGCTGTCATAGTGTGGCTCAAGTGTCCACAACTCTTCTGTTAGCTCTCAGTAGTGTTCAGTCATATTTTTTGTGATCACATATATCTTAGGAGTAACCTTCTGTGTATCTTAGATCATACAGCGCTTAGTCCTACTAGAACTTACCTTTAGTACGTACCACATACCACGTTCCTAGGTCACTGTGTGTTATCAGTGAAAATTTAGTAGTAACCAGATTATTTTAAAAGGTTTCTCCTCCTACCCTGCTCCCTGTTTTCTTTCAAACTAAAAAGGTGCCATTTTTGACACGGTTTTTCTTTATGAAGAATAAGCCTTAGCGAGACAAATTAGTACTATGCTGACACACTGACACATCTGTTAAACATAAAAGATGATTCTGTCTTACTTTCAGTAAATTTGCAGTACTGACAGCTACGAGCAGTCTGGTTTAAATAATAGATTGTTAAAAAAATAAACCAACATACAGCCATTTAACTTGTCATTTACATATAGTAACAGGATCTTGTAACTGATAGAATAATTGAAAAACACGGTAACAGCCAAAGGTAGTCAGAGGCCAAACAACGCATGTTAAGTCTCAGCTAATACAAGATGATAATTTAGGCTGCCAGATTTCGCATTTACAGTTTTGGTTCATTTAGTCAGACTTCAGCAAACTTTACTTCTGCTAAGCAGAAAACAGAAAAACAAGAGGAGATACAATACAGCCTGAGGGACTTCTTTAGTTCCTTGGCATACAGCTGCCTGTAACCACGTGCTGGTTCCTAAGAGAACTGTATTCAGTTTTTGTTTTCTTGTGAAAGACAACAAACAGTTTAGAAATAAAAGACTGAAATGATTTTCAACAGTAAAAGAAAGAAGCATTCAGCAAGAGAAAGGTTTCCAGTTTCCCACTTGACAGTGTTTTTCTTCCCCCAAGGAGTATAACCCTCTGTCTCAAGAGTGCTGTGGAACATCAAACATGCTATATCAAGGACTTGTGACACCTCCTGTAAGAAACAGCCCAAAACATATATGGAAAAAGAGGACTGTCATTTCCCCCTCTTTTTTTTTTTCCCATATAGCATTTTATGCCTACTTTGAACTAAATTTTTGATTAAGAGATGAAAGATAGTTTGATTAACTTTAGAGTCACAAACCAACAACACAGCTTAAAGAAAGAAAGGTTTACTTCTCTTCAATCTAATCAATTTTTCATTAGGGTGAAGGTGTTTATCAGCTTTCAGCACACTAGCTTTGAGCAAGGTGCGTCAATCTTTGTAATGAACTTATTAATTAGAGTTAATTTAATTGGAGTGGAATTGAAGGGCTAATTAATGGACAAACTGCTGATGAAGATAGAGGAAAGCTCTGCTGATTTCAAACCTGTAAATTGTTCTGATGGAAATAACTCTTTCTTTTTGTTTTCTAACAGCTTACCCAAATATTTATGGGTAAGATTTACTTTCTCAGTGTGCCACTCCAAAGGTCAGCGAACGCATAGTCTCTGTGTATATTTACAAAGCTCTTTAGAGAGTCTGACATTTTTGAACTATTTGAGAAGATCAAAAATACTTTACGCTATTTAAATGACCAAATAATTCCTTGAAACATAACTAAAGACAGAGAATAAATGAATTATAAAAATAGTGCAGAGGACACTGTGTCAAGAAATAGGGGATCTAAGTTTTGCCTGAAAATAGCAAGGGTCTCTCACAAATAGCCATTTTTAGTACCAGAAATGTTCAGAGCAGTTTTTTTATAAAAACAACTTTAGTAGAAGTCTACATTTTCTTCTGTCACTTTTTCTTCAATTTTTGGAACTCTGTCCTATCACTCTGCTATGCATAAACCATTACGGAGTGTCTCACAGATCCTGGTCAGGAAGTACATTTGTTTTAAAAAGATGGTTCCTCATGGAAAAGTTATATTTATTCATAAGCTGGCATAAACCCAGCTACTCCATGTGTTCCGTTTTCATTAACAAAATCATCTGAGTTGTTAGATGATCAGTTTTAGACAAATCTATGCCTCACAGGCAGACAAGATTCCTCTTTTGCTATGTGACTACTGAACAATATTCTAAAAACTTGTATTTGTCAAAAGGCTGCTATCATACTTTATAAATATTTAGATTCTGATCTCTGTGATAGCACCTTCAGCCATCTCCTCCTTTTGTTTCTGAGTTCAATCTATGGCTTTAATATGCTCAGCCTTCAAGAAATCCCTCTACTGCTTCACTCCTACCAACTCCTTCCACCCTGGCAGCCTACACCCTTTCTCAAAAGCTGTTCAGGATTCATTCCTGCATTCTATTTGCCTTCAAATGAAAAAACTCTCCTTTTTTCAGGACAAGTATCTCAAGTAAGCTTCAGGGATCTGTAAAACAACTAGTGTAGTTTTAAGATTCTGAAGAGATGTATTAGGTAAGATCATAATTGGATGCATATGTCATACAAAGAACATTCTGTACATGCATGCATTGTACTAACTTGGAGTTACCAGGTGAAGGCATCAAAAAGTACCAACAAATACACAGAATTTCAAATACTTCAAATTCACCGATTATTCTGAACATTTGAATCAATTGACTGTTTATGCCAAAGTCAACTCAAACACTTTCACCAGTCCAGCAGGTCAGGTCCTAAAACAATAATGTCATTAATTCTGCCAATAAAGGCATCATTTTACAAAACGTGATTTTTCTTACCATTGGAGCAATCTGGACCTGTCCAGTTGGGGTCACAGTTGCAGGTACCACTTTCTTGAAGGTAGGTGCCATGTCCAGAGCACTGGTCAGGGCACATTGTCTTCAGGATTTCACAATTGTTGCCACCCCAGCCTGGGTTGCAGTGGCACTCACCGTGGATGCACACGCCATGGCTGGAACAGGCTGGGTCCAAGCAATCCGCTGCAGAAAGACGAGGACGATCAGCTTAGACTTGTCATTCCTAATGCTAATAATCAATCTCTCATGGCAATTCTGGCTTAATACGCATTTTAAGACCTTCTGAAACACGCAGCATTTTGCTCATCTCACAAGTACGCATTAGTATGTTGAAGCTGAGAAGTTCACCTTTGCTTCATTGTAATGAGTGAAGAAAAGCTGAGCAGACCTGCTGCCAGACACCCTTCTCTGGCTAAGATGTAAACCTCTCTTTATTGTCCCTAACTGCTCAGCAGCAGCTCTTTTTGTAAGAACATCTCACTTCCACTCTCTTTCTGGTATTGTAAAACTTGCGTGAGCACTTAACAGACACCAAGACTTTTACAGGCTACTCCTGAGTTAATAGCGAACCTTTTAAGGTTTGTTAATTTTTCTGAACTACAGCAAGACTGGCCTTAGGTCTTGGACAACTGATTTCTGTTCTGCCTAATTGCAGCGTAACAAGCGCTGGGTTCCACCCAGCACTCAGTATCAACTCACCCCATCCACTGCTACAGAGTTTTGACAGCTGCATAGGACCCTCAACTTGTTTCAGAAATAAATGAGTTGCATACTGTCTATCTGTCTTAATTCACTTTAATGTGCTTTAGATGACGAGATTTAATTTAGCAATTTGACTCAATAAAATGTTACACTTGTAGGGTCAATGGTCTGAAAATTTAATTCCAGAGACTTAATTGCATTACTTTGTATGTGGAGATCAATAAAATCAATCTGATTGAGGAAGAAAATGATGCTTTTTACTCCCTAAAAAAATAGAATGGAAAATGAACTGCATTTTGCAGCACGCCAGAACGAATATTATTATGCACGTCTCTGGAACACAAAAGTGACACGTCATTTTTCACTTGGATGCATTTGAATCAGCACTTTCCGCAAGGTGGTTAGCGGAAAAGATCACTTACAAATGCAATACATTAATGATTTATTCTATATTATGAAAATTCAGTAAGTCCTCCTGTATTCCACCATCTATTCTTTTTGACGTGCTTCCTCCTTAGCTGACCTCAATTAGAAAAATAAATAAAAATATACTGGCAGCAAAAAGATGCCACACATTATGAAGAATCTTCCCACCGATTAAGTACAATAATTCTGTTGAATTTATACTAGTGATTTCAAAACTTGTTTAATATTCTAAAATTATTTTTGAAGAAACACCAGTAGTACGTATGACTATCAAAATCAATAGAGATGGATGTGCCACCTGGAAAGCTGAACAACAGCATCAGGTGCTGGGGTATATATTTACTCATTTACCTTCTTCACAGTTTTCTCCTTTGTATCCAGAGTTGCAGGCACAAGAGCCCATGATGCAAATGCCGCGGCCCCCACACTGGGGATCGATGCACTGAGTTGTAGGCACATCACACTCTGTTCCCTTCCAGCCACTGTAACACAGGCATCGACCCTTGGAGTACTGCCCATTGCCACTGCACAGCACGGGGCAGGCTGCTATGAAATAAAACATGGCAGAAAAGTTAAAATCAAGCTCTTCACCAAAGCTCTATAATGAAGAACATCTAAGTAGCAAGTCACACGCCAGTGGCCTTCCCCAATGTATTTGTCTTCATGATTGCTTCAACTATCTTGAGAGAAGCAGTGGGTTGATTTACCTCTTGAACAGTCAGGGCCCAGAAACCCGGGGAAACAATGGCAGGATCCAGAAACACACTCGCCGTTACCATGGCAATTTCGGGGACATTCCACCACAGATTCTAAAAGGAATAAATGGAGGATAATTCACAGAACCCACTGCATGAGGTGTCTATAATCTGAACCACTACTAACAGACAATGTGCTCTTGCTCCAAGAGAAGACTTCTTGTTTGTTTTGTCTGAAGAGCACAAATAGGTGTGATTTTTTTATTGCTGATGCCTCTAACATCTTAGGACACTAAATTCCAATAAAAAGGGTCACATTATACTGCTAAAACCATATGAGCTCCATACTGAAAATCCAGCCCTGAGCCATTTAACAAATATTTCAAAACAGCATCCTCCTTTCAAGTACTCTTCCAAGAGGGTATGCTCCTTATGCCTTAGACCGAGTCATTAGATTTATGCCTTAGACCGTGCTAAGAGACCAATGGGTGCTGGTCTCTTCTCACAGGTAATTAGTGATAGAACAAGGCAGAAGGCCTCAAGCTGCACCAGGGTAGAGTTTAAGCTGTACACTAGGAACAATTTTTTTACTGAAAGAGTAGTCAGACATTGGAACAGGTTGCTCAGGGAGGTGACTAAATCACCACCCCTAGTGTTTAAAGATCATTTAGATGTGGTGCTTAAAGATCTGGTCTAGTGGTGAACTTGGTAGAGTAGGGTTATTGGTTGCACTTGGTGAACTCAAAGGTCTTTTCCAGACTGAATCATTCTATGATTATATATATTCTGTATTTTGTACTGAGCAGCAAAAGAAACACCATGAGTGGAAAACCTGTTACAAAAAAAGTCAGATCATTTAACTATGAAAACTTATCCCTGCATTCCTGACTAGAGCCTAGGATTTGTAAGAGCTTTGAAGATTATGCTTACCTATGATTATGGTATTAAAAGACACCTGCTCCGCATTTTTCCCATCATTATAAAAGGCCAGGTGCCAGATTCCAGAATCCAAATACTGGATAAAACCTGCTTCGTGGAGACTGACAGACCTTGCCTGCCGCCCTGCTCGCTCCAATTCCACTAGGTTCCGTTGCTCCCTTGCAATCAGCCGGCTGCCATCCAAGAGCTCCACAAAGTCGTACTGCAGGGGGGAACAGACAGGAGCATGCCACATCATGCCATGAACCACAGCACTGCTAGCTCCCCCACAACATCCTGACAATATGCTTCTATTTTGTTTAGGAGTTTCCTTTTTAAGCAGGGAAGCAGGAGATGAAACAACTTGTGATTATTTCTTTGCCCCTTGTGAAGATCTCAAACAAAAATGTCAACTAGTTCTCACGCTTAACAGCGGCTTTTTCAGTGACAATTGGCCAATGAACCTATTATACTGGGGGAAGAAAACAATTGAAACGAACAGGGAGTCATGACTACCACCTGAATTACACGTGAAAGCTACCCTTTAAAGTGTGCTATATGCATATGGGTTAATAATAATAGCCAATATCAATAATCTATTTTACTTTTCATTTAGTTTCAGATGAAGGATTAAATTGCTTGAATCCGTTATGGACTTTCTGAATTTCTGGAGAAGAAGAGCAGTGAGATGGAAAGCACAAACCATTGCAACTGCTGAAAATGATAAACAGACAAAGTACACGGTACCTCAGGTCAATGGACATCAACCATTAGATTGTTAATAATCATCATTTAACCTAAATGATTCTACAATTCTATGATCAATGTAGCTTGGAAAGACATAGCAGTGTCTCAGCTGGTAGAACAAGATAAATCACAACACAAGGTGTTATGCATGTTAAACTAGCACTGGAAACACCCGGGGGGTCTGAATCTGCCCCGGGCCCTGCAATGATTCACACTGTCTGGGAGTCTGCTCTCATGCCTTGAAAGGTGTCTCCTGCAGATGTATCATGTGCAGATCACTGTGTATATAGCAAAATTAAAACAGGTAGGAAAATTAAAGAGCATTCTCTCTTGTGGTAGAGGGTTTCTAACTTCTCCGCTGATTCTCGGTACAGTTGCACTTTTAATCTGAGACATATTTGCTGCAGGAAGCGAACTGTAATACATAAACCCTCAATTTTCCCATGTGCTTGAGATCTCTCTCAAATGGAATTACAACCAGGGACTACTAAAGTAAAGGCCAGAATGTGGAACGTCTGATTCACCTGAGCTAGGATAACATCGGTTCCTGACTTGTGACTAACAGAAACTGCTCCTGGGGCAAAAGAAAACATGATAGCCTTTGTCCTCGAACGAAGGTTTAAGTACTTATGTTCTCTTCAAATTGCAAGCCAAAAGTCACTGCTTATTGTAAGAATGATTCTCCATAATAATCACAATGATATTCTTGCCAGTCAGGATGTGAAGGCACTGTGTAGTTCATGTGCCTCCATCAACACCTGAGACACTTTCCCAGCAGAACAGAACATAATGTGATTAGGATGTGCAGAAGCCAGTCCCACAGTAAGCTGTCACACTGAATGTACATAAAACCAAATGGAACCCATTTGGGAGAGCACCAATTAACTCAAAACCATTCAACATTCTCATTTGTCTAAGAATTAAATATTTATCTAATTTTGTGTAAGAAAGATAAATAGTTTTGCTTTACTTTTTACTCCTGCCTGACTTCCTGCTGGTTGTGTTGCTCACTAGTTTAAAAAAGGTACAGCTTGGGTAGTTCTGCGTTTTAACAAGTAATTTCTGGACATTCAGAGTGACACTGTGATTTGTGTGCTGCAGAGGACCATTCTGTTGTAGGAGGGTAATTTCATAGTTCTCATACAGGACAAGTGATTACTCTGCTTGATTGACCACAGAGTGCACTAATGGCAGACAAGCCATGGCACAAATAACGATTCTGTTTTGTAATCTAATACGGACATACGCTGTTATCAGAACACCATTTTAGATTATGTTTTAAAAGCCATACGGAGGAGAATTTACTATTTAGTCTGTCCGCCAGCGAAAAACAGTAATTGATTTTAACCTTTTTAAAGGTTGGGGGGTTTTGCATTTAGGACATGATAACAGAAACAGGCAGGAAAAACAATTATCTTCATAAGCAAAAACATACCAATTTCATTTTTCTCCTATGAGGATATATTCATTAGTTTTATATTGAGTCTAAATGTGCTTCTTTGCCTTACCACCCCATTCAGTTCTGCTTTAAACCAAAGCCTGTTTTTTATTCTTAAAAGTCTCTTTAAATAAACATATTGATTCTCTGGCTGCAATGGAACTGACATTTTTAGAAAGTGTCACAAAGACTTGCAGACTCGCATTGATTGGGTTTTGAATGGACAGCCACCGTCAATTACTTCTAGTTGATTTATTTATGATTCCCCAGAAAGAGAGAACTATGCAGCTCAGATTGGTTTGTGACACACACACAGTGGCTGTGCTTGAGACTGATCTGGGTACCTAAAAATATTACAGAAACTCACCCAAAAATTCTGTCCCAATTATAATATATCAAACCACTTCCTACATGCTGTATCTCTATTATTTTGGATTATGGGACAGCAGAAGGAGAATTAAATTTGTTTCATTATTATTCTTTTATGAATAAATGTTAAACAACTGATAGAAATGGGTTAGGTATAATTTCTTTTATCCAAGAGCCAATCTTGTTCCAAGACAAGGACGTAAGTTAAAAGACTTCTCGAGATCTCTTCCAAGCTCATTTTTATCACGCTTTTATTCTGTCCACTGCAGTGGTGGGATAACTGGCATCAGAGGCTGTACAGCTATGGAAAGCTAGACTCAGTCTTCCACTTATTCACTGTCTGGTTTTAACCAGATTATAAAAAAAAAAAAAAGAGGGTGGATAAAGAGGCAAAGAGTCTAGGAGAGAAGTGGAGTACAAGGTGGCCACTGTAATATGCAAGTTCTGTGTTATCACCAAAGGTGACATGGAGAGAAAGTGGACACTCACAGAACCTCTGAAGCTATAAGGAGAAAGCTAAAGAAGATAGTGGGGTGTCGTTATGCATGTAGGATACCACAGGCATATGACATTGCAGTGGGACAGCTGGTAAGGAAATTTCATGAATGCTGGCAGAGCACAGGTAGTAATCAGTTCTCCATTATTTAACATAAGATCTAAAAATTCAAATACTGACGTTTGAGAAACAGGCAGCAGTTGCTCATTTACATAAATTCTGTTATTAGCACTTGTCACTCTGTGACTACAAGATAAGGGCAGATAGCATTCAAAACAGGCAGACATGAAGTGATATATATGGGTGAGATCCTACTTTTCAAAGTCCTCATGAAACAACCCTGGCTTTACACATCCAGAGATGGGCTCTGAGCCACCTTTTATCATTCTGGGATGAGAACTTGCAGATCCAGTAGACAGAGCTACCACAATTAAAAAAAAAAAAAAGCAAGACATCATTAAGGCACTGTATGAAACCATCGCCGCTAAATACCTACATGTTGTTCTGATCCCTCCATTTTTAAAAGGCTGCAGTAAAGCTGAAGAACATTCAGTAAAGGACACGGATGATTGAAGGACTGAGGCAGCTTTGTAAAAAACAAAGAATGACAAAACTGACTGGAAAAAATACAGCTAACTGGGAGCATTAGGGATCTATAAATTAAAAGTTGCATGGAGACATTGGTGAGAAATCCTCCAGTGTCTCTTCTAAAACACTATCAACAGGGTGCCACACTAAAACTGCCAGGAGGCTGCCTCAAAATTTCCTGAAGAGGACAGTGTGAGATGTGTAGTAAAGGCATGAAAACTCCTTGTTGCAAATATCACAGATGCTAAAAGCTTCTGTAAATTCAAAAGTGACTATACAATTTCACAGGAAAAAAAGAACCTACCAGAGGTTTGAAAACACTAAGACAATACCTTTGATTCAGGAGCACTTTTGACTCTTTAAAACACTGGAAGCTATGAGGGTATTGTAGAAAGAATAACTACAAGTGTGTCTTGATGCTTTATGAATTTCTATGCTTCTGCTGATTGGACACTACCACAGACAAAATGCTGGGCTAGATGGGGCTTTTATCAGACCCAGTGTGGAAATTAATGTGTACTAACAAGCTCCTATGACACTTGAGGCTGTACAAGTAGCCGATGGAAGGATGTATCCAAAGCTCAAAATTAGCCATCAGCCCACCCCTGCCAGCTCTACCTGGCTTGCAGTTAAGAACTTTTGTCAGTGCAAGCCGAAAGGGTTTGGGGAAATGAGAGAACTGTGAATGAATTTCTGCTTACAAATGCCTCAATGTTCAATGTCATTACCTGTCCTTTGTCCTAAATATTTTAGTTTGTTAACACAAGCTACTTTGGTAAAATATGTATTTTACCAGTACAAGCTGTGACTTCATCACAGTCCTGTGATGAGAACTTTGTTGCAGAAAAGCCTAAAAGGCTAAGAAATATTTTCCTGTTTTTTTCTCCCATGTTCAGGAGAACTGTCACACAAAAAACCTCTAGCCACTCACTGAAAACGCATCTTTAGGACATTACATATGTGCTTTATCTCAGCCACCTGAACCAGATGTCACTGGGCTGAAGGCCACACAAACATTCTGATAACCCCATGGCCTTGGGAATCCTCAGTAGCCTTAGAAGTTCACTAGGGCACTGATAAGAAAGCGTGTCTAATTTTTCAAGGTGCCAAGTGTCAGTCAAACAGTTTGTAAAAAATACTCTAATGATATACAAGGTAAAAATAGGACAAGAGAGCCTGACCTATATCCTGGGAACAATATATCCAAAATGTCCTAGAAACTACAGAAGATATAGTGGTAGGAATCACACACAATTCTTTCTGTTGTATTGTACTTAAAGAAGAATAAGAATTTGGGCAGTAGGAAGACAAAGGGAAAGGAGTCTGTGTAATGCAGATAATGGGAAACAGCTTTATCTCCCTTTCCCAAGTTTATGCATAGAGGACACACCTATTTCAATCTTTTGCCAGGATAAGGAATCAAATAAAGATCACTTTTCATAGATGCATCCACTTGTGTAACTTTTCATACGCATGCACAGCCCAGACCAGCTTCCTTGGTTTTATTCATTTTTGCCACATGTGTTCCCCTAGCTCTTCTTATTTCTTTTACTATTAAGGTGGCATTTGTATTCCAAATCTCCACTTCCAATGGCAGCTAACTCTTCTGAATCAATTTCCTATGAGCTAGAATTTCTAGTGCTTACTGTCAGCCTGAGGGTGGGTGCTCATATGTGAAGGTCTGAAGGAAATCCATTTGATCATTTGTACAAGGATCAAAATTTTAAATAAACACAAGCACGTTTTCTGCATTCAGTAAGTTGTCAGTAGTTGAATGGAAACTAAGCAATAGAGCTAATGGAGCATTGTCTGATTTTTGCTTCTGTAAACACCTTTGCTGATCCTACTTTCTCTGTGTTTTGCAACTGCTATGTAGGTGATCCAATTAATTATATTTCTGTGTTCCAGGTCTTTTAAAACTTATGCCTGGGGACAAACCAAAATAAATTTCAATACTGCAGTAGTATGCTCATCCAAATTAAAAAATGTGAGATTAAAATAAAATATGTGAAATTTGCAGCTACAGATTTGCTATGTATTAGGCATAACCAGTCAAGCTTCATTCCCACTACAGCATCAGGCTGATAGACAGTCCAGGGCAAATGCATACAATTAAAATAAAAATCAGTAAGATGTTACATAATTCTCTAGACAGGGTAGAAGACCATGAAGTCAACTTTATCAGGTGGAAAAGTAGTTCAGAGCACTTGGACAAACATTGTATTCAAAGAAATCTAAACTTTGTGGGTCTTGTATCTTAACACCTGAATACAATTTATTCCAAAATACCCTCTGAGACTGATTCTTCCTTTCTCCTGCCAATACAGAAGACTATTCATTCTTTTATACCCAGCTCTTCTATTATTAAGAATAAAATGCCTTTATTTGTTGCCAGGTACAGGCATGCCACATGCAATAAAAGTGTTACAAACCTTTTGAGGGATGGAGCATAATAATAAATCCTTTGGGACACTTAAGAACAGTTTCAAGACACTAGGTGTCTAGTGAAAACTGACACTTTTACAACCCTAGTTCAACATGTCTTTGTAGAAAATATTATGTGTTTTTTATTTTATGTATTTAACTTATTGAGACACCAAGCTGTAAATATGGTAGCATCTGTTTGTAGAAACCTCTTAAACTGTTGTCTTCCTGCTTGGAACTTGGGTCAATGTGGTCTTTGCCAGGCACTCTCAACAACATATATGGCATTAGTATGCTGTATTGTTTGCTTGGTTTTTTAACAAAACAACCTATGAATTCTGCCTGAAACAACTTGGTATCTGAAGCATCGTCATTGCTCATGGCATTCAGAATAACACATAAACAAGAGTACACCTCCCCACACACCCCATTTTACATCCCATCATTTATAATCTTACAAATATTTTGGGCATCACATGGGATCAATAAAGTAAAAATAAAAATCAGCAAAATGGAAAAGGATGTAATCCTGAGAAAGAAAAAGGCTACAAAAGACACAAGCTCATAGTTACCAATAATGCTTTCTATTTTCAGTGCAAGTGGCTCTCACCTGAGTGTGCGAAGGTGGTAAGCCTTTTCGGCCATATACTCCAATCAATGCATCTTTCTGAAGGGATATATTGAATTTGAGAAATTGTGGCTGATCAATGAACAGCTGTGATCTCCAAAAAATCCCAGGAGGAACTTCTTGTATTGCTCTTCGGCCTATATCAAGTTCTCCAGAATCTATAGTGTTGTTTTCTTGTGCAAATCCACCTGATTTTCCTGACAATTTAGAATAAGAGATAAAAAAATAGCATTCATTTCTTGCTTTCAATCATTGTTCATATAAACCATCAAATATTTAGAATCACCTCAGATAAAATGTTACCTGACCATCTTTGTAAATGTAGGATCCTAGGGAATTCACCAATTTTGAAATGAAAAGTTAAAGACACCACAAATAACTTTTAAGTAAAAATATTTTAACTTTCCTAAGCACTAGGCATCACAGTCACTGCTTTAGGATCTATACTGAACTCTGCATTTTTTTCACCAAGTATTTTAACCAACATCTCATACTGAAAAAGTTTAAGGTACATAGAAAGGTAGCATTCGGATCTTAACAGTAATAGATATATAGAATCATAGAATCATTACAGATCGGAAGGGACCTCAAAAAGATCACCTAGGCCAATCCTCCTGCCACAGCAGGATCCCCTAGACCAAGTCACACAGGAACACATCCAAGTGGGTCTTGAATGTCTCCAGAGAAGGAGACTCCACAACCCTCTGGGGCAGCCTGTTCCAATGCTCCATTACCCTCACTGGAAAGAAGTTCCTTCTGATACTTATATGGAACCTCCTATGTTCCAGCTTGCACCCATTGCCCCTTGTCCTATCACCAGATGACCTTGAGAAGAGCCTGGCTCCATCCTCCTGACACCCACCCCTCACATATTTATAGACATTAATGAGGTCACCCCTCAGCCTCCTCTTCTCCAAGCTAAAGAGACCCTGCTCCTTCAGCCTCTCCTCAGAAGGGAGCTGTTGTACTTCCTTCATCATCTTTGTTGCTCTACGCTGGACACCCTCCAGCAGCTCTGTGTCCTTCGTGAACTGAGGGGCCCAGAACTGGATGCAATACTCCAGATAAGGCCTCACCAGTGCAGAGTAGAAAGGGAGAAGAACCTCTCTCGATCAGCTAACCACCCCCCTTCTGATCGCCCCCAGGATGCTGTTGGCTATCTTGGCCACAAGAGAATATTGCTGGCTCATAGTCATCCTAAACAGTCTTTTCTGCATTAACTACCAGACGATTTATACCATACTAACAATGTTTAGAGCTCTGCTTTGCATTACTCCCTCAAAACAGCAATGCTTCTCGTTTCATTGAGCCTGTATCCTTATGCCTGTGCTCCCTACAGTGGCTACATCCTCTGCATTCCCTACAGCTCCTAGACTGTTATCACCTCCTTGTCCATACTGACTCTGAATAAAACGTGTAACAGCATGCCAAAATCTGTTACTTCCACTATTTTCTGCGCCATGAATATCTACCCTGTAGGCCAATTACTAGGAAGGAGAGAGAAGGGCTTTAACAATTTTTCTCAATAAAGTATCTATGCAAGTATCAGTTAGGCTTAAGAGGCCAGTGATGATGACTTGGAATTGTTCAGAAGAAGTAAAGATGACGCTAACACACAAGAGACACATGATATCAAATGCTAACACCAAAAAACTAGGCTACTGGTTGTGGCATTAAGAGAGAAGAAAATAAAGTCATAAACTTAAGATACCCCCAACAAACGTTTTCTTCATGTGGGTAAGTCTAGGCAGCCGTCCTGGTGAATCACAAAATCATTTAGATTGGAAAAGACCTTTAAAATCAATGAATCCAGCCAGTAACGTAACTGTGCCCAGCCTGCTGCTAAGCCATGTCCCTAAGCTTCATACCTACACAACTTAAACACATGCAGGGATGGTGATTCAACTCCAACCTCTGGGCAGCCTGTTCTAATGTCTGACAACCCTTTCAACAGAGAAGTTTGTAAACATTGACTGGAGCAACTTGAAACTATTTCCTCTTGTCCTATCACATACTCATTGTAAGAGACCAGGCCCCTCACCCTACTACCTTTCAGGTAGTTGTAGATATAAATAAGATCTCCCCTCAGCCTCCTTTTCTTCACAGTACAAAGGCCCAGTTCCCTTAGATGCTTCTCCTAAGACTTGTTCTCCAGTCCCTTTGCCAACCCTTCTTTGGACCTAGCTCAACACTTCATTGTCCTTGCTGTATTGAGGTGCCTAAAACTCAACCCAGCATGTCAGCTGTGACCCTGCCAATGCTGAGTACTGGGGGGACCATCGCTTCACTTCTGCTGCTGGTCACACAATTTCAGATACAATTCAGAACGCCATCGGCCTTCCTGACCACCTGAGCACACTGCTGGCACCATCCGAGAAATGAAAAGGATAAAACTGTTCCAGCCCAAGCCCTCAGGAAAAGGACTTGGGGTTATTAGTTGATGAGAAGATAAAGATGACTGCAGACCAGAAAGCCAAACTTACTCTGGGCTGCAGAAGTGTGGCCAGCAGGAGGCAATTCTATCCCTCTACTCTGCTTTTGTAAGACCCTACTGTGTCCACCCCTCCAACACATGAAGTCCAAAGGAGGGCCATGAAGATGATAGAGAGCTGGAGCAGCTTCACTATGGAGACAGGATGTGACAGGATTGTTCAGCTTGGAGAGAAGGCTCCAGGGGGACCTCTGGGGCTGCCTTCCAGTACTTGAAGGGGACTTAGAAGAAAGCTGGAGAAGGACTCAAGTTCTACACTATTCATCATTTGATGGAACAAACTGACACAACCTTTTTGCAAACATTTAGACTTTAAAAAACTAGATTAAAATCTGAAATGCCAGGAGAGGTCACAGATTGATCCTCAGCACTTTCGGTGCATCCAAGATGAACAGAGACTTCTGCTGAATTAAACAGGTGGTGTATAGAAGTAGTACTGAGAGGCCTTGAGTGTGGGGGTGTGTCATCATCAGAGCTGTGCCACAGTGGTGTTGCAATCACTAAAAATGTCTCACTTATGGGACCATAATATTGATCAATGTTCTGCTAAGAAGAGACAGTGAAATGTCTGGTTTCAGAGAAACTGTTTTTTTACGCTTTTCAAGATGAGCCTGATGCTCTTCTAACTTTGGAGGTAATCTTTCACAATATTCCTGTACTAGTCTAGAAGATAAATCTGTGTTTACTACATTGCTTCATTTAAGTATTTGTTTCTTGCCACTTCCTTCAAATTTAAGCATGTTGTGTCGTATAAATTCTCACACTGATGACTGATAATCATTAAACAATAAACACTTGTTTGCAGTATTGATCTGCAGCTCCCTCTATTTCTACATTTGAAATGAAATACAAATACCTCTTATCACTGAAATTATGAACTCCACAGCTTGAGCAGGCTCAATTAAGCCAATATTAAGACAATATGACCAACTTGCCAGGAATGCTCACTACCAGCTTTTAACACAGCCCTAACAGTTCATGATTGTAGACAATCACATTTGCTTCACAAAAAAGGGGCATACCTACTCTGCAGTCACATGCCCCTTTAACTCCACACCACCTCTTTCAAAATTCTCAGTAGCTGTTTGTCCTCTGAAGAACAGAGCGTTAATTATTCTTTGTTCCCTGTTGCAGCTCAACAGGCATAAGAAAAATCTTAGTATCATAATTTTGTTTTCACTTTCTAAACATTAACAGTTCTCATGCACAGCTTTCCATCAGAATACGAGCAGTCACATTAATTCTCAAAATACTATAATGACATAACACTTCAAATTAGAAACCAATTAAAAAACTACCTAGATTACCGATTATATTCTCTTTCACTGTACTTCCTCACCTCTAGAATTTGTTTTTTCACAGACCCTCAGCGAAAGGCAATACAAATACACATAAATATTTATACGAAAATAATATTTATATCATGATCTGTACTTTTATTGCTAGATATAGCATTATTCCATTCACAAAATACATTCATTTGCTGCAGTCGATTATTATATTAGATTATTAAATTATCATCCAATACATTGCGACAAACTGGTAGGTAAAATATTTATTACGTTAGAATCTGTGAATTGTATTTCTACTGTCTGAGGTTAGGGTGTACAAAACCCTGAGCTAAACAAATATTCAAGGAATACACAATATTTAATTAATATACAAGAAAAATAATATAAAATTATCACTAAAATTACAAGAAGCCAAACTCCCTCTCTGTATTTGCAAACATCCCATAGATTAAAACACAAAGATACACTGAATGAGTATCTATAACAGAACGACAGAACAACTAAACCACAGAGTGTACAACAATACTTGAACACGTTATCATTTTCCATCCTTCAAAGGGAAGACTAATAAGAATATTAGGTTGCAAGTCAATAACATGTTGTTCCAGTCCATTGAATAATGTTGTACTGAGACCTTAGCTACATATATCCTGCTGTAACAACCATTTCAAAGAATGACATAAAAATCCTCCATGAAAACATACTTTTTTAGAAAAAAAACCCTAACATAACACATAATGGACATGCTCATATACCTTTAGTTAACAAGCGATACTGTGAATGGAACAAAAAAGCGCAATACATCCCAGTTCACCTAAGTGCACCTAGTGCACCTCAAGTAAATAATGTGTTTCATTAAGTGTGGCTTACAAATTATTTTGGAGAACCTAAATGGAAAGAGTCTATGAAATTCATCATATCCATATAAAACCCACATTCTGGTCGCTTCTTATGTGGCTCTAGATCATGCCTGTCTAGGTAAGCAGGTGTTGTGCAGCCATATTTACTGTTCATAGAGAGAAGCACTGAGAGAGGGTGAAAAAACCCACAAAAGAAACAAAAAAGGCTATGGAAATCGCTTGTTCAGAGATTCAAGCTTCACTTAACAAATGATTTGCATTTAGATATGATTCAACACACTTTTATTGCTCACTTATGACTAGCTGTTTTTACATAAACCACGGGGGTCATTAGGATTCATTTGCAAGTTGAAGCCTTGCTCAAGTTGAAGCACTCATCAGGCTTTAAGTACCTGTGCTTCTGAATAGAGAAGTATCTAGGACACAGTGGGCTGCGATTTTCTGACCAAAGCAGGCCCAGGAGTATCCAAAGTTCAGCCAAGAGTGTCTCAAGGAAAATACCTGGCCAATATAACACTAGGAATTTCTCCCATCTAAATCAGAGTATCAGGATGTTACCGAGGGATGAAGAGTACTGAAAGTGTTTCAGCTGTTGAACTAAACCTTCAAATTAAGCCTTTATTGATTCTTTCTTACAGCTTTCAGTAACTAGTATGATAGTACAGGCCCCTCCCTTCTTAAATTTCACATCTAGTCATCACACTTTCCCTTCCACTTCACCTTCCTTTTGTGGTTTAAAATGTGTATTCTCTGCTCTGTCCGTTGTTCAGTATTGATGTATGCTGATAAATGACCACTTACCATATTCTGCAGCAGACAAGCACTTTAACATAGATGGAACACACCCTGTTCTTTTATACAGTATTTAAATACATAAGGAAGGAAACATGGGATTTTATATACTTGCTATTGCCTTTCATTTTTAAGGCAACGTATGATTGGTTTTAACTTGCAAAAACAAAAAAAATAAAATAAAGGTAAAACCTCATAATTCTATTTAGAAAATATTTACAGAAACATATATTTATATAAGAAAGCATACTGGCTACTGAGGGCATGAGACAACAGGATGGTGAGCTCTCACTGCAGCATCAATATTCATTAACCATAGAGTAGCTTTTTGCTATTCATTCAAAACAAAAACGCAGGAAGAGATAATGAATATGTAAGTGCAAAAAAAGGCAGAAGGGTAAAGGAAATGGAAAAAGTCCTGCTGGAGAAGTTTCATGTGCTTACAAAGATGACAAAAAGAATCAACTGAGCTGTATGTTTTCTGTAACTTGAAGCTGTGATAACTTGAAAAATTTTCAAGATGTCAACAGCTGGCAGAGGCTTCCTCCTCCTCAGTGGTGAAGAGGTCATGTCTACCTTGTGAAAGGAAAAATGGATTTTTGTGTAATGAAGCAAACACCGCATTCATCAACCATTTAAATCAAGTTTTCCATTCAAAACCTATTGATCTTAAAGCCTCTGTTTGCCGAAAGTGCACAGGCTTTTAAATGTTTTGAGAATCTTAAAGGGCAACATGGAAAAAGGTCGATAAAAAATAATGCCTTTATGTGGTTTGTATTTTAAAAGCTCCTACAACAAAATTAATGAAGGTCAGTTCTGGGTTTTTTTACTGTATATAATTGGTTGGATGATTCAGACTCAGTAACATACGCTAGAGACTGTGAGGAAAAAAAAGAAACATATTATACATGACCTATGAAATTTCAGAGAGAAATTAAAAAAAAAGAAGAAAACTTCGTCCTCTGCAGAACACACAAGCCATTCTATAGTGAGGTGATCAAGCCACAGAAAGATCCTTGATGACAACTTGCCTTCTGAACACAGCTAAGAGAGAAGCTTAAAAAACATGTAAAGCCTCTCTGAAGCGCTTTTCTGTTGCCAACTCTTCAGAAAGAGAGATTATGTCTGCCAGGTCACAGACAAGGCTTTTGTCTGAAAATTGTCCAGAAGTTCAAAAGACTGCATGTTGGTAAAAGGTTACTCTTATGAAAGAGTGTGTCCTGTCACCTTGGGCTCCCTGGCTTTGCTGTGATTATTTTTGCCTCATGAAACCCAAGCCATCCCAGCCTCTTGGGCTGATCCACCCTCAGCATCACCCTGATGTGTCCGAGGAGCCCACAACAATGTTTATGTTATCAAAGATTTTAGCCCAAGTGGAGACCCAGGGTTTCTGTATGTGAAGAAAGCTTTTTCTTCTCATCAAATAGAACATGTAAATTCCCATTAGGAATTCTGATTGACAGTTAGTTTACCTGGTAAGATCAATGTTATTGCCCAGGATCCACCACTCCTTTCACGTGCAAGGTAGGAGATATTGAAGTGAAATACAGCTCCTGTTTAATACCTACATATCTATCCCAAATTCCTCTTACTTACAAACGATCTGTATTTCCATTAAATAGAAGGTTTGGATTAAAAGTGTTGAAGTGTGGTGATGTAAACAAGACACAAAGAAAGAGCGAGCTCTGAAAGAAGGAGAGAAATGGGTGCCTGTTTCACTTACCATTTTCTACAGCAGGTACTGTTACGGGATGGGTTGGCACAGTATCAGAATTCACCTTTCCATTCTCAAACGTATCATTTTCAGTTTGCTGCAACTGCCAGTTGAGGCCAAACAGATGCATTGCTGGTGGTAAAGAATACAGGTTATTTGATGCTCTTAACCACAATGACAAATCGCACAAATAATGGCTTTCCCCGCTTCACAGAGGAATAGCAACTCATACATTCAAAAATTAAATTACAGGAACAAGTGTTGACAGACTAATAGTTCAACTGAGCAATGGCACTAAGCAATTACTACCACTGTCCTTTAATGATACAGTGCTTTTGGTGAACACAGTAGACAGAAAGCTCACCACTCTCATTTTGAGTATTTTACCGGTCCCAAATCAATGTTCAAAAGGATAGTCAGTAATTATGTCCTTTTTTTTTCATTTTTTGATCCTTCTGAAGAGACAAGTAATTTGAGTGAACTCCTAAATGACCTACCAAAATAAATGATTTTGCTAGCAGGTGGATGCGCTTGGGTTAGCCAGGAAGGGAAAAGATAAAAGAGAGAAAGGAAGATGCTGCGCATGTTGCAGGGCTAATGTGATGAACAATCCCTTTCCATGCTGTCACCAGCACCCTGCACAATCTCCTTACAAGCCCATTCCCCGCACTAGTCTACAGAACAAGGCTAAGACCATCAGCAGAGCTGAAGACACCAAGGCACCAAGGCACTTTACTCTGATAATGATAATGCTTAAGCTAGCAGCGTGAACTACTTAATTAGCCATAACCATATCAGATAGAAAGGTGATACCAAGTTAAAAAGTTTAGCTGAGCTAATTACAAAAAGATGTATCATCCTTCCATGGTGTTAGGGGGAACTACTTAAGGAGCTTTGATATCACTGATATCATCAGGGATTCATGAATGAACTCCCTGTTTAAACTTCTGGAGCAAAAAAAGGGTAAAAAAAAAATCACCTCACTGCTACACTGTGATACAAACAACATATGCAATTTCTTGCTACCTGTGGTGTATTTCCTTCTCTGCCAATGACTCTATGATACCATCAAAATTAATTTTACTGTAATTAATTTGCATTTGGTATAACATGTGCTTGCTTAATCCGTGACTGCAGTTACTTCCAAAGCTAAAACAGTCTTTCAGTGTACTGAGTAACTAAATTCCATCAGAAAAAAAAAATCGTAGTAATGTATTTTAACTTAGTGCAAAATATACCGATAATTCACTGTATCTTGTTGCTGCTTCTCCTTCTGTCTCTGAAACAGACCACTGCTATAGCACTTGATGTTATTAATTTATTCATTCCTTCTATCCAAATGCCAAACAATTCTTCATTCCTTTTGGTTTCATCTCTGATCTTTAAACCCCTATGTATTGAGGATGGTAACCCTCACTTAAGAAGAACAGGCTTCGGTTAAAGCTTAGTCAGGCAGACTGCAAACTGCAGAATTAAGACCTTCTTTGACAGGTCTTTGCCTTAAACCTTCTCCCTTACCCTCAACAAAACAAAATACCAGAATGCAACCAAAGACCCATTACTGAATACTTCAAAGACTGAAATCCTTACTGTAGATGACATATCTCTTTGTTCCAAGTCTTTGACTCTACTATTACTCTTCTTTCTCGGACCTTAAATTGCCTGTCAAAGCCTGATAATGTAGAATGTTCCTTGACCCTAAAACATACTTTCTTTTTCTCTGCCTCTCATCTCTTGCTGAACCATAAATCCAACCACCTTTTGGCACATCACTAGAATTAGCCATTATTATTTTGGCTCTATCTCAGCTAAAGTTCTTATTTATATATTAATCATCTGCTGATTGTTAATGTTTTTATTATATTTCATCTAAATCCCTGAGGTCAAACTCTGCTGTCTGAGTTCACTTCACTGGTAGCAACGGAAGACTGCAAATAGTCAAATATTTCACAATTCAAAACCAGCACATTTTTT
The DNA here is from genome assembly GCA_013397515.1 of Upupa epops. Classification (NCBI taxonomy): domain Eukaryota; kingdom Metazoa; phylum Chordata; class Aves; order Bucerotiformes; family Upupidae; genus Upupa; species Upupa epops. The sequence continues at coordinate 214,412 of VZRI01011524.1, forward strand.
TGTCTTCAATCTGGAGGTCTAAATCACGTCTTCTGTATTTGATAGCTTCTTATCACTTTTAATATTCTTCAGGAGAAAAAAAGAATAACATTCATTTTGTTACTCTAGAATTGCATCCCTTCCAAACACATGACTTTAGACCATCCTTATCAGCTCTGTCTCTTGTGCTTTGTACATGCACCGTTCCTCTTCATGCTCCAGTGTAACATCAGAAGGGGAACCTTTGACACAACCTTCTAGCCAGTAGCTCATAATTCAAAACAGCTGGAATCTGAAGTGGTCAAAGACAAGGACTGTGGGATCTACACTGATTACACCTAAAAGAACCATAGTTACTATAAGGTAAGTGCCAATTGCCTTTTTATACTGATGTGAGTTCCACTGTAGCTCACTGTCAAAGATGGTGAGTAATATTATTTCCCTCAAAAATACTATGGCTTTCTGAAGTTTGACATGGAACGAGCACAAAGTTCAATAACTGATGTCTAATACAAATAAACAGATGAATGTATGCTGCTGGTTCACATATTTTGAATATCAAGAGTATCTTTGAAGCAGATGAGAAATGTTACTTGACAACTCCAATGACAACCCAAAACTTACAGACTGTACTAATACATTCAACAATTCAACTACGTAGTCTCTCAGAGACAGCACTAAGAAATTTAGACACAACTCTCACTGCAAACATGTGAGAACAATGTGAAAGAACTAGGCTTGTTAACAGATCAAAATACAAGGCACATTTTTTTTTAGAGATGGAGAAATTCAACAACATGGGTAAATTGACTCGTTAAGGAACACTCAGGCACAATTTTGTTGATAGAGATTGGTCTTTCTTCAGACAGACATCTATATAAAAGGAATCTTTAAGACCTTATCAGTGTTATAAGGACAGAGAGACAGCAGTTATAAATTTCAGATGCCATCATGAGTCTGATAAGCAGTACCTGGTACTAGAAACTTCATAGTGAAAGCACACTGTAGCAGCGGGTCTGAGGCCTTCAAGACAAATGTTATGAACAAGTTCTGAATTTTCAGAAGGATAAGATGCAGGCACACTGCACTGCTCTATATATTTGTTTGATTCCCTCAGGTCTAGAAAAGATTGAAGAGCCTCTTGCACCTTTGAAAAGGGAATGTAAGAATTCAAACTTCCTTTTTGTTTCTGTAACAGTTGAAGAAAAGAATTTTTACTACTTTCTATAGAGAGTTTGATATATGGAGTTAAATTAAAGCAAAAACACATAAAGCTAAATATATTTCTCCACTCTCAGCTATTTTAGTCCAATATCTAACATAAAGCAATTTCTTCTTTTTGGAATAGATGTTGCCTGTCAGGACTGGCTTATTCTCATTCAATTTGGCATTTATTTGGTGTTAGACAATGAATACAAGGAATTCTTCCTATAGTAACTAGTTCTGAGTCTGCCAAATCTGTAAGGGTACTAACAGTAGAACAACTTTCAATACTGGCACATCTTTGATAGCAGCAAGGACTTGTCTGAGAACACCAGATGTCTCTAACCAGAAGGCACACAGCTTGTAATGGTTGTGGTCATGGACCACAACAACTCAATCCAAATAACCCACAGCTGCAAGCATGGATAAAGCCTCAGGGGATGGAAGAAAAGATGAGTTGTCACAACTCCAAATGTGCCCTGAAACCCTAGCAAAAGCCTCCTTTTACTTGTATCAAGACCGGGATGATTGGTCTCATCGTGTAACAGGATGACTTTTTAAGCAGGGAAACAGATGGTGATATCCTCTGCCCATTCTGCTGTTTTGGTCTCCATCTCTATTCTGCAAAGTACTCTCTAACTAGAACAGGTTTTCTTCACACACTGGAGTTACGACAGCATTTTACCTTTGGACTAGCAGAGTTGTTTAAGGCTATATTTTTACTGCTACTGGCCAAATAATCAGCATTATGGCCAGCCTTTAGAATGCAATGATAATTTAAATGGTGAGAATTTAATTCCCTGTAACACTGAGGGAAGGAAGGGCATCAGAGGGAAGTCAATCCTCTAGGACCTGTGTTGCTCTTACAATGAATGTCTGGGTGGTCCTGGTGAACATTGACTGAATTCTCCAGAACAAAAACCACACAAGCAGTAACCAGAGTTACTGGTAACAGTTGAGCTTTTATTTCTGCAATGCGTAACATGCTGAACGGACTGAGATACTCAAAAGATTCAGAGCTCAGACTACAGGAGTGCATTTCAACCTACAGAAAAATGCTATCACTTGTTACAGACTATCAGGTAATCTTACCATCTGTCACCACACAGTTCACTTGAAGGGCTTCCAAACAACTTAAACTGTTTTTTCAAGCTTGGCTGATCTTACCTTTCTCTCTGTAATTGAGGTCTAGCTATTTTTGTTTGTAATCAGTCTACAAGGCCTTCAATTCCATTCAATAATTAAAATAGCAACGAAGTATACATTTCATAGTAAACAATAAAAAATATAATGACTGCTTTACACTGTGTAAAATATTTTAGAATAACCTGCTTCAGAAGAAGGTGCTGCTATTTCACTCTTTTGGAGTTGCCAGCCTATTTGTCTTGCATGCTTTGTTACAGTGAAATTTGTTCTTGAGAAAACACGCTGTATTAGCATTTCAAAACCTTCTTTGAGATTTTCTTCAACAAGCCAAAAAGAAATCAGTCCTTTATTAGAGGCTGGTGAAAGAGACAGATAAATTTTGTAACCATGTGGCAAAATTAGAACAGTGAAGGCTGCTAACTACCTGCTGCATTAGACTGAGGGTTGTTTTCTCTTTACTGCTTTGCTCCATATCTCAAAGCTCTCTTCTGCCGAAGTTACGAGAGCCACAAAGAAATCTAATAGAAAACAAATTTACATAGCTGGTTCCCTATTTAGCAAAATCTGGGCATGTCTGGATTTTTTTCCCCTCATGCACTTGAACGATAAGAGGACAGGGACAACTAGTTGTTAAAGAAATTAGATGTTAGCATCCTCCAGCTTTGAGAATGCAGCTGTGAAGGAAAACCAAAGTTTGGACACATGTGAATATACATTCAGTGCTGGGGTTTATGATTGAGATTGGGAAGAAGTAACTTTTTTTTCTTTGAGTGTTGCAAATGAAATCATTAAAGACTCAAGAGATGAGAATGGGCAAGCAAAACCATATGCATATAAGCACAGTCTTTATTCAGAGAAGAAGCAATGGGTGAGGTAACCAAACACTGAGTCTGAAGCCTCTGAATTCAGAGAAAAGAGGATTCTTTGAAGCAGAAATGGAGGTGCCTGAACTGGAACATGGACATCCAATGCTCCTCCAGCTCTTGAGAACAACAACAGATCAAAAATTACTACTAGACAGCTGAATGAAAAACACAGACTACCCAGATAAGAATCATCTCCCCAATACCTCTGGTGTAAGGTCTATGGAAGTATGTTCTGTAAGCACAAAGAACCCAACACTGTGGGTAAAGTTGTCAAGAGGAAGCGAATGACATTGGTGACCCTCACTGTTTTCTCTAATGTGTTTTATAAGGTATGGTAATCAAGTCAGTTATTCATGAAGCTGTGCTTGAAAATGAGTGTCTGCTAAGATACTGAACTCATCTTCCAGGGCTGCTACTGCTACCCATTTTTTGGGTGCCACTGCTTTCAAACCATGATTTACAAAATTGCTTTCCTAGAATTAATAGAATAATATATATGCACACTTGCACATAAGGAAAAGTGAATATCATTTATATTTAAAGCAATGCAAAAAGATTATAATTTAAACTAAGCAAATTGCAATTATTGCTCAATCTTGTTGAAGGATTATCTTCTAGTTCATCTCCCTGTTGGCAATACATTTTCAAATGAAATATTTGAACACTGAAGTGCTTTTTAAAATTATCTCCCATATATTTTTCTTGCAGCTATAATTAGAATTTAAACCTATTTCATTCTGAAGGACCTGGAGTGGACCAGAAGATGTGCAAATCAACTGTCAGTGATTTGCATTCATTTGCTTATTTCTAAGATAATAGGATGCCTTGAATGTTGCTCCAGATCAAACAGTGAATTAAAACCAGTTAATTAAAATTTTAAACAGAGTGAATTAAAAGTTACAAGGACAAAGTCCTTATTTATTTCTGTTTTTTGCAAATCAACAAAAAGCCTGTTATTCCTAAATTTAAAATTACTGAAAAGTACGTGATTTTCAACATCTTATATTCTTAAAAATCTTATATTCTTCTCAACCAATATTCTGAATGTAAAACATTTCAGTATATCATTATAGAAAAATCTTAGCAATACCTATCAAGATCAATATGGTAAGTGAAAAAAGCATAGTCTTTTTTCTTTCATCCTGAATGGGTCCATTGACCTTAGTGTTCCACCTGCAAAAAAAATCAACCTTTATACCCTATTCATCATGTTCTTTTGGAACCTCTTAACAAATTTGCAGAATACATCACATCACAAAAAACTGCCGAGAAAAAATACAGCTACGAAGATGTATCCACCATCTACTATGGTTTGACTTCCTTCCTTTGACCACTAATCAAGTATTATTATGTGCCATATTATTGTTACATTTGAACTGTGAAAAAAGATATGTGGTAGTCTCGGTGTAACCATTTTTACTACACTCTTTCCAGAAATGGAATGTTTATTCCTCTGAAAACTCATATGGCTAGATGTCTCATTTTAGTTGTCAAGCCAGGGACTTTTACATAACAACGTTCTAATTCTGTCAACAGCATTATGCGAGGCACATTCAAAGCTTAAGGGAGAATCTGTTTCTGTTTCTTAAAAAAGAAACGAAGATCATTATTCAGTAGTGTCTTATTTGAATAAAATGTATCTCTTATGTCTTGTTTTAGATTCATCCCATTTATTCTGATGAGTGTCCAACATCCCCCATCATGTAACTGTCTTCATTGTTACCTTGTTACCTAAACAGTTTTTTTTTTTAATATGTTGTTCACAGTTGACAAGATGGTGAAAAATCATTACAGATACAAAAATGATAGGGAAGTGCGTATTAGATCGCCGAGTCCTTTGAGATGTGGGTAGTTTTATCTCTTCGAGTTAATACAAAGGCATGAAAAACACTCCGTACATTTAGAGTTTCTATCTAATAAAGTCATAATCAATGATTTTATTGTCAAGTATTGTAGGGGAGAAAAAAAATCCACTGATTTATGGTTTTCAAGATGGGGTTAAGACTACAGGATAATTACTTCTCTGTATTCCTCCAGGCATTTCTTTACTCTTTTCCTTCTCAATCTTAACTCCTTCCCTTTCCTCCCTCCAACTCACTTTCTGGGAAACAGCTGAGGCTCAGGTTTGTACTATTTTAGACTTTTTACACAATTCCAACACTAGTACGCTCAGGGCGACATCCTTTAGATTGCAGCCCTCATATAATGGAAGTGTTAAGAAAAGCAATGCCAATGCAATGTCTCAAAATTCACTGGAAAAATCTTTCTTTGGCAACAGCATCACTGAACAAGTCCAACCATTTCTATAGTTCAAAACATCATTTAGAAAAAACCCCAAGCAAACAAAACCCCTCAAATCTCGAGGGATATAATAAGGAAATGGCACTATATGATCATGCATAACCTATTTGCATATTGATGACATAGAGAAGTGCATCTGATGAAAAGACTTAAGAACCAAAGGGAAAAAAAAACAGGGGCCAATTAATGTGATGTTCAAAGGACACACCAAGCTGGGACTTCATAGTATATAGTGCAATACTTGTGTTGCATATTTCCATCTCATGGACTGGCAAAAAAAGATCAAAGCTTTTTTATTCCATATTAAGAATGACAGAATATTACAGCAAACATGCAATAAGGAGAAATGTAATAAGCTTTAATAAAAGATGATAATAAGGTTTGATAAGAACTTTTGGAATGTCACCAATTCTGGAATGTAAGATGAAAGCATCTGCATGTAGAGATTGTAGTGTGTTATTTGGAACCCCACAGAGCTAAACTGTGATTAGAACTACATATTTTTCCATAAATTAGCTTTTGTTTTGAATTTCCTGCTGAGATCATATGCAAGTTGATAGAACGTGCAAGTCAATATATAGGTTTTCTAATCCTTTGCTGTTTGTTAGGCTTCACAGTATCACGATTACAGTGGTCCACTTTTAGATCAAAGGTATGTGATTGAAGCCAAAACAAAAAACCCTATAACCTCTTTATGAAACTTCTTCATGGTGATTTAGATCTATCCATAATTACCACTCACCTACCTGAACTGGGCAATTATGTAGATGCATAAACCACTACACGCAGATCCCACAGAATCCCTATTTAAAAACATAATGAACATGCAGAGTTCCCCACCAATGAGGCCTTCTTACACAACTCTACCAGACCTCAACACCTCCAGTATCAACTTTTAAGCCATTAGCTATTTGCAGTAGCTTTGTGTAAACGCTTCTTCCAAAACAACAAGGCTTAACTCAGCTCAGTGATTGCAGTCATCCCCTACTGGAACTTCTCCACCACCTTCTGTTTTGTTCAGTTCCAAACAGGGACACAGCTGCTCACTACTTCACAGGGAATCACAGTGGCTGAAGCAGCTGTATGTCTGGGCCAGAGATACACAGGAGGAATGGCCTATGACATGGAGCATCCTTTATTATGTAGTCATTAATGTATTTTATGTGCACTGGAATAACACACCATGTTTCTCCAGAGGCCTCAAGGAAGTCAGATGTAGCTTTTATGAAACTATTTCTGTGAGCAAGGAAATATTGTAGGTACATGAAAAATACTACTAATAAAAAGGAAAAAAAATATGCTATATGATTTATGACATCAAGACAACCTTACTATTAATTGTTTGTAAGGCCAGTGATTTGTTGCTTGCAATCCAGCCTGTAAGCCGCCCTCTATTTTTAAGAGCTGTGTAAGTCTTGGGAAAAACAAATCAGGATTTCAATTTCTCATTGATTTTTTTAACCCCCCTTAAAATAAAATCAACTATGACTCTGAACAATAAAATGTTACAGGTGCTATAATGAATAGGCAGTCTTAGCTCTAAAGTAGCAGTCACTTACAAAATTGATGAGGAAAACCAACTACTACTTTTATTGTGTGAAAAGATATTGGATTAGTAATAGGACATGTTTTAAAATTATACTGTACTTGTGGCTCCAGCTGAATTGAAATAACAAGAAGGATTGTATCTCCCGTTTGCAAACATGTGGATACCTCAGTATCCCTACCTCTCCTCGAGGTTACTAACAGGAGACAGACAGAAAAGAAGCTGCTAGGGACCAAAACCTTTCAACTTTTTGTTGGAAACATAAAGTACTATTCCTTGGCAGTGTGAAAAAATTTGGAGTGAGGCAAATGAAGATCCACTGTCCAGAAAACACATGTGTGAAACCTGTCATTCCAAAGATGAAAGAGTAGATGAAATAACAGATGGGTCTGGAGCTTCCAAAGTGAAGATAAATGTATTATAGTCAGTTGTGTTACACCTTGTGAAACTCATGTACACTGTGGTTATCAAAGGGTGTTTATGCATCCGTCTGTTTTCAGTGAGTATTATTGAAACTAAAACATTACTCATCCAGTACCACAGTAATAGAAACATAGCGGTGTTTTTCACAGGAAACATGCCTGTTTCTTTTCCTATAGGTTTCTGCAGCTAGCTCATTTTCCGCATAGCTTACATTAATTTGTGATACCTAACGCCCTCTTGTATTAATGGATCCACAGAAGGAGTAAAAGAGATGCTTTTTGTACGATCCTGTACATGATTCTTGTATTTATGTATTTGTGAATTGTCTGAAATGGCATCAACACAAAAATGAAGGATCTCAGAATTAAAGATTACTGCCTACTTCAGAGGACACATAACTTTCATTCATAATTAATCACTGCAGTGGGGTAATTACACCTCCATAAAACCCATGTGTTCTTGCGATCTCAGTCATAAATGTAACATCAAATGATACGGCTTGAAGTGAGTTTGGACAGATGTACTTGACCTTTTTATTCTAAAGTGCTTGTGAATGGAGAGGTTTATCAAAATCTCATCTAAATCAGACATTTTTAACAGCATGAATTTTTAAAGCATTCAAAAAGAGACCAAGAAGTTATCTTCATAGGGAAGATTCAAGAAAAGATTACAATATGCACAAAAGAAGAAATTTATACAAAAAACTGCGAGTTTTAATATGTGGATTATAATTGACACATCACGGCAGACAGCACATCTCTATGGGCTGCCTTCTTTCTTTAGAAGCCATTTAGAATTTAATGAAAATTACCAGCAAAGAAGACTGTAATCCTATGTCCACAATAACATGAGTAATCATCTGAATTATTCCATTTCTGCTTTGCAGAATCTCTTAAACGTAAGCACGTTTGAAGCATTACATATGCATACATACTAAAACAACATAACACGCGCTTATCTACAGCTCTAAATTACTCTTAGCTTGCTTTTTTACAGAAAATTAAAGTAATTGGTGTAATTTAAGTGAATTTTTCATTAGATTGAAAAACTGCTACTATTTGGGAGTCTGTCAGAAGACTAGGGGAGTGCAAAAGGACCCCCACATCTCTATACAATGGGTTTGCAAGAGATTTCAGTATTCCTGAAAACACAATGCAGATTTTGAAAAAATACTGTATTGCACCACAATCTGATGGCACATTTGCACAGTGTGCGACCTATGGACAGCAACATCGTGACTTCTTGCAGTTTATTATGACACTGCTACATTGCCAAGATTACTCAGTTTCAATTTGCTCCACCAGGCAAAAGTGGAAGGGTGACAGGACTGTTGCCAAAAACCTTGTGATAAATCTTAATTAGAATACAAGGCTTTTTCGGAGCAGAGGTGGGTATGCCCCTTGACAGATTAACTTTTTTAATCCTTTGAAATGTTGTCAAGTCTCTTTTAACCTCCTGATTGCCAATTACATGTTCCTACATCCTTCTGTGTGAGGATTATCTTTCTCAATGAACGTTTCACTCTCAGTGTCAATAACAATAATCGCATGTGACACCCACAACACCAATCAAATATTAATACCGTGCACTCCTGAAATACTAAACGTTATATTATGCTTTGCACTTAGTCTGAAAACCAGTAACAAGTTCTTTGCTTAAAAAACATCAACCAAAACCATTACTCACAGTGGTATTTTTGCAACAGACAGTAAAGCATATTTAATGTTTGCTCTTCAAGACACAGATGTTTAACATGCTTAGATTTTGTGCTATTCCAATGAAAGATATTAGAAACACTTTCAGCCTGATTCAGTCCAATAAGGTGGTGAAGCATAAAAATGCTATCTTCTGACTAGTCATTCTCTTGTCTGCCAGTTTTCAAAGAAAACAATGTGATATATATCAGAAATTACATTATTGTTTACCAAGTATTTCTGCTCTGATGATGCGCAATGAGCTCATCAGCAATGCTGTAAATGCTATGTGAAACTCATACCAATACCTAAATGTCATAGCTAGGGGATACCAAGAAAAAAAATATAGCTCCTGTTAGACTGAAAATCTCTGCAGTGCAGAAAGTCATAAAACTACTAGCTGTAATATTAATTAATTCATATTCACATTAAAGTATAAAAATTGTGGTCAGTCATTTACAATGATGGTGTGGTACTGTCATTTACAAGCCCAAGTCTGAAATTTGGTTATCTGGCTTATATAGTTCTGTTCACAGAGACTATGAAGTGCTGAAATAGAACTAGGATGTTGGTACTTCACACTTGGAAGGACTTTTCTAAGGTCCATTCAGGATGCTAAAATCTTAAAAAAATTGCAGAAGGTGGTTTCTACCTCCTAATTATGCTGTCCTGTGTTCACCAGGTGTTTGACCACACACTGAAGGCCCAGCTGAAGAGAAGACGCACCCTTTGGTCCTGCCTTGTAGTCAGACCTCATACCTTGTAGTCAGAGAAGACTTGTGGCTGCCTGTGACACTGGGGACTGAGCAAAACCTGGCAACATCCAGTTTGGACTGCAGCAAGACATCGCTATGTGTTTAATCCACAGCTTCATACTTTGAGAGGCAAGTCCCACGAAGCCTGAACTGATAATGGAAACCTCTAGTTTCATTAAAAAAAGGGTGCCAGGTAACACTGTTGTCCCCTCCAAATGCATGAGGTGTCCAGACCCTTCCCTAAAAGCCCTGTGGGTTGTTAAAATGAGATGTCACTACAAATTTTCAAGGACTGATGTACTTTCTATAGTGCTGGGGACACTAAGACAAGACTAAGAAGCCATACCTAGACAACTGATATGCTTTGTCTGAAAGGCTCACTGAGGAGTTGTTTTCCTGCTGTAGATATATGGGTAATAGTTTGAATACAGTGGAACGTGGATTTGGCAAACTAAAATCTCAGAGCACTTTCTAAAAAATGATGACAATGGACTAAGAGCAAATCAAAATATTTCTTAATTATTGTTTTGTTAGGAATACAAAAATGCCTGTAATTTGATGGTCTGAGAACGTAAGTCTGGCAAACTGTAAAAATCTGCCACATATCTGCAGGCAAGGAGCATATTTGCAACTCACACACCTCAGTAAATCCCCAGTGATAGATAAGGTCCTAGTACAACACATGGACACAGTCAGAAATGGAGACAGGATGTGGAAACGCAGAAGTTCTTGATGAAACTTTCAGTGACCATAACACTAAAATTATCAAAATTAAATGCAGGTCAAAGAGAAAAACAGTTTCTATACACACATGATGAAAATAAAGGTGATTAATAGCAACAACATGGTATTCTCCCTCATGCCTGCTAATTACTATAGCTATGCAGGGTATTTTAATAAAAATTCCATTTAAATGGCATTATTAAGTTGTTTGCCTTGTTTGTGGCAGTAATTGAGCTTTGCAAACAGTAGAATAACATTAACTTGGCATTGCAATCAAAAAGAAATATTATATTGTTCTTCATTGATAAAGTAAACTAGATTCCCTTTGATTATGGCTACATTTAGTCATTGCTTTAGTCACAAAAAAATCAGTTCAATAATGGTCACAGTTTTAAGTCCATTAGTTTCAGGGAGGGTGGTTCTGGTTTACTATGGCTTCTGCCACTAAGCCCAATAGGAAAGACATCTGGTTCTCTGAAATCTGCAAGCAGATGTCAACACCAGCAGCTGTCACACTAATTCCTAAGTAATGCAGGAAAACCACAGACAACAAACTTGCAAACAGAACTGGAACTGTGGAAAGTTAACCCCAGTGTGCAGAAACGCACAATATTTTAATTTTTAAGGGTTACTTTAAACTCACCTGTAGGTTATTTAATTGACCCTTAGCTGTAATTTTCTTAACACTCTGTATCCTTCTTTGTCAGTCTCCTCTAATTTTACTGGTCTTCTCCTTCTTCTGAAAACCTTTTAGGTTGCTCTGTTATTAGTATTAGTAAGTTTTACAGAAAACTGAAAAGACAGTTGTCCATTCTATGATTACTAGGAGCCTATTAGCATGTACAATTTCAGCTTACTTTAAGTATCTTGAGGAGATGATAAAGCAGTAACATTTTCAGATGAACAACAAAAGTATGTATGCACCACACAGTTACCACACAATAAGCACAACATGTCTGCATTTATACAAATGTGGAAAATACTAATTGCCTGTAATTATCAAACCTGACTTTTAAGTCTGGTATCTCTTTCCCATTCGCATTCAAAAATAAAATGTTTTCCCAGATGGTTCAGGTGTTGGGTCTAAATATCGGCTTTCTTTCCTAGCCCAAACAGATTTGTTTAAATGTCCACAGCAAGCACTAGTGATAAAAAAAATCCTGTGGTCTCTTAAATAATATTTTTCCTTCCCTCCGCCCCCCCTTCTGTTATCACTGTATTTAAATATTTGCTTTATCACAAAGAATAGCTGGCTGGTGTATATTCTTGTCCTGACCACTAGCTGCAGACCTATGGCCAACTAAATGACCAATCCCAATGTTCAGAGAGGATAAAATGCTCAACACAATTGGAAGTATGGCAGATTGCTGTGAAGAAGTTGGGACAACAGAGATGTCACTACATAGGTCAGGTCTCACGGTGTTTTCAAGGAACGTTTTATGTTCATAGAAACTTGTCTAGCAGACATGAGACAACACTGATGACAAAACATACACATGCAATGTTTCAGGGTACAACTCTTCAGGCATAGCTGACTGAATCTGGTATTGGGTAACTCCAGCAATGACTGAGGAAAGCTACTCACCCCATTGCTTCCATGCACGCAAAGACAGCCCTAACTTCTTGTATTGACTGGCCTGGTTTGAGTTACAGGAGAACTAATTCTGTTCAATGATTCTATATTTCAGCTCAGTCTCTTGTAAGCAACTAACTGCATTTACTGCAGGTACTGGCATATTTCTGCAGACAGTCTCTGCTTCTGCTATCTGCTACCAGTGCAGTTGGTACCATGGACTGGTACAAGCCTGGGGAGCAGTGGCTACAAAGCTGTTCAGCAGAGAAGGACCTGAGCCAAACATGAGCCAGCAGTGCCCAGGTGCCCAAGAAAGCCAGTGACATCCTGACCTCTTGTCACTAGTATGTCCAGAGAAGTAACTTTGCCCCCGTACTCAGCTCTGGTGAGACTGCATCTTGAGTACTGTGTTCAGTTTGAGGCTCCTCATTACCCAAACAAGGACAGCAAAGCTGGTGAAGGGTCTGGAGAGTAAGAGTCTTGAGGAGTAGCTGAGAGAACCTGGGTTGTTCAATCTAGAGAAAAGGAGACTGAGGGGAGACCTTATTGCTGTCTACAACTTCTTGGAAGGAGGTTGTAGTGAGGAAGCGGTTGATCTGTTCAGCCAAGTAACAAGCGACAGAACAAGAAGAAATGGTCTTAAGTTGTGCCAAGAGAAGTGTATATTGGACATTAGGAAATTTTTCTTTACTGAAATGTTTATCAGACATTGGAACAGCTAGCCCAGGAAGATGGCAGAGTCCCCATCCCTGGAGACATTTAAGAGTCACATAGACATGGCACCGAAAGGTATGATTTAGCCTAGCACTGCTAGGCTAACCATTTGACTCAATGATCTTAGAGGTCTTCTTCAATTGGGGCAATTGTGTGTTATTCTGGGGTGGAGAAAGACTCTTGCTTAGATTTGCTACTATGGAGACTAAGGTCATTGCTAAATCTTGTGAGACATGTTGCAGAAAGTGAGAGGCCACATGCCACATGACCCTACAACTGACCGGTTCTTATCTGCTGCTAAGTCTCATCTGAAGACTTCTCCAGAGCCTGCTCAGAGCATCAGTCATGATGGTGACATAACTGCCATCATGGTGTTTAGGTTTAGTATGGATTTGTCTGTATTTAATTTTATTGTTATTATTGTCTCATTAAGGCTGTTTTATTTTTCTTTTCCAATCCATAAGTCTCTCTCCCTTACTTCCATGACTCTTCCCCCTTGGGGAGGGTGAGGTGTTTCTAGTGAACACATCTAGTGTTGGCCCAGCCCTAACCCTAGACAACTGACTTAGACAACGTCAAGAATGGAGAATCAAGTTCCAGAGCAATTTCTGGGGAAGAAAGAGGAACCCTGATATCTCCAATTCTCACTAATTTCATCGAATTGTTGAATCTGCACTTCAGAAGAAATAATGAGTACAGTACCAATCTGTTAATACAGTCGGTCAGATTCTGTGATATGCAATAGCATAATGAAAACAACTCCTCCTGACTGATGTAGTTCTCTAACTCCATGGTGGATTTTTGTTAGGTAAAAAACACACCCAAGAACAACAGTCCTTCCCTTAATAAAACCAAGAGTGGATAGAGTAGATCCCAAAAGGCAGAAGTGAAGGATGGTGTATGAAACTTCGACTTGATGCCAGCGTTTGGCCTAGGAGTTGCTCTACACCACTTTCTCTTCATTCATTCACTGCAGATGCTGGATGTGGCAGTATGGGGCACCATGGGGAGGCAGAGGACAGAAGTCTGTTTAGTCTTGCACACTGTAAAGCTGGACTCCTTTCCTGGCTCTCACATAGACTCCCTGTGCAAAGTTTAGCTAGAACTATTAATGTGTATTCAGAAAGAGGTGAAACTAAGGCAACTTCCTATTTTTCACATCTTAACTTTAATACTGCTTGTCCTACTCTTTCAAAGAGAGAAAAAGATTCTAAAATGCTCATGTTGGAAGAATTCTGGTTGTTTTCTTCTTTGGCTGCAAATCCTAGTTATGAATAGCAGTTAAGCAAATGAGCAGCTTGAAGAAATGTCAGTGTAATCCTAATCCCAAAATACGACAGTTTACATTTTTACTCTTCATCATCTTAACCCATTATTTCAAGTGGCTTTCCTTCGAATCTTTTGTGTTAAACTAGAGCTATTTTTTAATTCCAGTCTTTTACATGTTGCTGCACTGTCTTTTGGTTCAGCATTTGCACGTTTTGGTTGTTTATGCCCCTTTTTCCTCAGTGATTTAAGAGTAGATGAAGTCTCTGAAGAAAGGACCAAGATTTTCCACAACTCATTTCTATTTTCTCAAAAAACTAGCAGGTCATATTGAGACCTTCTACATTAAAAAATGGTTGAGAGAGATCACAAGGGTATCTTTCAGAGAATATGCAGGGAGGGTGGAAGTGGGATCTCTTTCTTTTAGACTTAAATAACATTTTCAATTTCATTTAACCACCAAGACTACATTAAGAGGTTTTATAATGCAGTATTTGCTTTGGACACTACCCACACTGACATCCTCTGCTCTCACCTCCTCTTTGTAGGCTTTGTAAATGTGGAGTCTTTTCTCTCAGTCATGAAAGAAGTGCAAGACAGACCAGATTCTCAATGCAGCTCCTTCCTCTGGCTGAGCTAATTGATGAAGCAGTAATGACTGAGCAGTTCTGCAAAGGCAGATGTGATGTCTAACAAACTGTCTATTCTGTCTTATGTTGCCTGAGAAGAGGTATTGGGACCTGCCCCCACACATCTACCCCCTATCCACTGCAACAAAACTAAGCCTGGGCTTGATGTGTTAATCTCTGCCTTTCTGAGAAATGCCTGGTTACACCACTGTTCACCAGGCATGTGGTCCTATTGTCCTTCAGTTTGCAGTTGCCACAGGCAAGCACACTGTGGACAGCAGCAGCACTCCATTCCCTTTCAATGTGTACTGCACATTTCACAATGAAAACTGTAGAACTGTTGCACTTGTGGCAACATCTCCCTATGAAGTTCAAAACATGTCTGAAACTGTCATTGCAAATGTGACACGCTGCCTTGGCTGCTGTAAACCTCAGCAGACAGGACAAACCACTGTGTTAGAGGCATGTCTTAGGATCCTAGAGGTCACACACTACCACAGTCCTTCCAATCATTTTATGTTGTAGCTAATTTCCTACCCAGTCATTTCCTTTTCACACTTACGTTATGAAACGGTTAACCAAGACGAAGAACCGTTTCCACCTTGCATTAATGATTTCCACTGATTTATACTTGGATGGCCTATTAAATGGAGAGTATTTCGGATATTACATCTGTACAGATTGGAAAACCACATATATGAATGACTGTAATCCATTCATGGTTTTATGGACCCAAGGTTCTCCAGAGAGCATCTCTGAGTGCTGGATTTTACATTTAGATTGCTGAGTTAGCTGAAATATGTGCAATACCACCAGTAGTCAAAGAGCTCCCTATTGACTAAGGGCAGAGAAAGGCCCTTGTGCATTGTTTATTTCTGCAAGGATGTGATCTGGCATGTGCCCATGAAATGCTCTACAGCTTTATTTGGTTTTACTTTTTTTTCTACAGGGTATGTGAATAAATGATGTGTGGATCTGAGAGCTCTCACTCACTCACTCAAAAGCTTGGGACTTTTTTCCTGAATACAGGAACAGAGGCACATTAGGCATGCTGATATTTCATAATGTGCCTGTGGGAGAAATAACCTGGTACAGCTATCTTCCTGTGCCCCTCAGATTCATAAGCAGCCTGGCTCTTTGGGACTAGCAAAGCATAGAGCTCAGCTCAGAATCAGGTCTTCAATATTTCACTATCTGTATGGCTATTTTTCCTAGTTCTTGGCAGTGGTACTTCAGACCAAATTCTTGCTTTTGTGTTTATGTATTTATTTAGGATCAGATGTTTGCTTCGGAGGACTTATGAGGTAATATTACAGAGTCTGAGTGCAATTACAGTATTTCAATAATAGGATACTTTTAATCCCACTTTTAAACATTATGTAGTGTCACTAAATAACGCCTTTAGGCTGCTATGCACATTCACACAAAATAACCACAACTCCAGTAACAGAAGGGGGCTGAACAGCATTAGCAAGCCCAGCATTTGTGTACATGCCTTTTGCTCTTTGGGGCTGGCAGCTGAGGTAGCAAGGGTGTTCAGGTTCTTTGCTTCACTGGGGCAGAGAGGAATTTCTCTAGCTACTCTGCATCTCAGTTTTTTGCATTGTTCACAGGAGTTTCAGCCCAGCAGGAACTACTTCGAAGTTCTTATACAGCTTACACTGTGCCTTGGATTGAAACCTAGCAGGCCTGCTTCCACAAAGGCAATGAACATTTAAAGAACGTAAGGCCTTCTGCCCTTTATTATTAATTTACACTGATTTTAGAAAGAGATTGGGAAGGGGAGATTGACTCTTCTTCTATTTTCTTTCCCTGACTTTTTAAGATTCTGAATCTGAGTCAAAAATACAAGAAAACCCAGACCCTTACACTTACGTGACCATTATTGTGGTGACTTAAACTTCTGACTAACAAATGAGTTAAAGTCTTTGAAGTCCACTTACTGATTCAGAGATGAAAAACCACAATTTGGACAAAGCCACAGAAGAAGTTACAAGTGAAAAAACAGCTCTTGTTCCCTTATTAAAGTCAATGACATTTTTCTCAGAGACAAACACTGCCTCCATTAACTGCCTAAAATCCAAATTATTTAGTATTTACAGTGAAACTTTATGAAATTAAGTAACTAAAGAGATTAAGAAATAAAGGGAGTTCTCTAAAATAAAATTGGGAAGTGGAATTTAACAAACAAATAGAGAAAACAGAATAATTAAAAATAAACAACACACAAGAGAGGAAGAAGTCTCCGTCTTCTCTGCATGTGTCCTTTTGGACAATTATCTTTCCCAAGTAGCAATCAAAAGTTGGTATACACTTTTGCTCTGGCTCTATACACAAACATATGTGTTTTTAACAGAAATTTTAGTCTCTATTTTGCAAGTACTTCTACAAGACTTAGACACAACATAGCCTAACTGCAGTTCAAGTATTTTTAAAGCTAACTCACCTACTATCATGCGCAGAATGCTTGCACAATATTAACATTTTATGTTTTCTCTAAAGAATTAGAACTTTTAATGAAATCATAGTTATGTTTTCTACCAGTACCAAAAAGCTTGCTAGTCCCAGGTTAGTGTGTCACAGTCCACACACAGTTCATCAAGCATCCCTGTTTGCAGTGGCAATGATAAAAATGGGACTCACCTATGAAGTAGGACAGTAGTATTGCCAGCAGCACCGAGACCCCTACGGCACAGAGGGCAGTACATTTCCAGCTACAGTACTTCGAAGACTTCTTGAATTTAAAAGCACTTCTGGATAGAGTGTTCCTAGGTAGTGGCCGAGTAGGAGGGGAATAAACAGAGCCGGATGCCATTGTGTATCCTGGCGTCGCGGTACTGAACAGTGGTGTGGTCCCTGTTCCTGTTTTGAATAGGAAATGCCTGTGAAAGAAAGAGTGTATGGTAAAGTACAAAAGTACATAAAGCTGGAGCAGAGGCAGTCTCTTTTGTTAAATGTTGCCTATTTTTCAAACAGCTAACAGCATCCAATCTACAACAGGTCATACTTATTATGACACTCACAGGTAAAAGACACTTTCCCTCCAAAAGGTTTGAACCTCCTCAAACATTACTAATACATTACAGTATCCACAGAGGTAACAGGACTTCCCAAAATACAGTACAGTAGGGAGGAGGTCTCTCAGAGTCTATCTGACAAGCAGAGACAGGCTTTCTGCTGTTATTTTTGTTTGCTTCCCCTACAGACTACAGAGAACTCCATTAAAAAGTCACTAATGAGCAATCTGACTATAGCCCACACTACTTATCACAGCTTTCCTGGGTTAAGTGCAAAGAAAACAGCAGTCTCTCAGATACAAACTTTTGGTCACTTTGCCCAAATTAGTCAGTGAAAAGTTGGGGTTTTTGTGTCCTAATTACTGAGTTTGCTAATTCACATCTCCTCACATATAATCTTACCACAACAAGATCTGATTATGGATACAGCAGCTAGCTGCAGCCTAGGAAGTATTCTAAAAGCAATACATTTTGTGAATGCTCAAAGAGCAGCACAGTCAACAACAGAAGTGAAAAGCAAATGCAAAGTTAAGTCATACTCTGAGNATATTACTTCCTGAGCCTATCTACAGAGGAATCCTTCAATGTTTGTTAATGCAGGCATAATTATTTTGGAAAAGCCCCTGAGCCTGGCATATATTACCTGGAGCTTTTCTCCTGATGCACCTAATGCAACTCTTCAATCAACAAAAACTCAGTCAAACAAAGATCTTTACACTAGGGTTTTTCCACCAATTAGTGTTGGCAACCCTGCAGTGTAAGGCTTGGCCATACCTAATTAGGCTTTGCAAAATGAATACATTATAGCTAAAAACAGTAAGAAAGCATACTGTGGAGAATTCAGAACTTACCAAGTCCAGAACATCTAAAGAGAACTAGAATGGTGTTTGCATTTTTTAATAGGTAAGAGACACTCATGAATTGCTCATACTGAGATCCTCCTGAAGCCAAGCGCATGCCTACGCGGTGTTTACCTGCTGCATGCCACCCATACGGCATGGGTCAGAGGATCTAGATCAAATGAGGTAGTTGTAGAGGGGAAAGTCCTCTAGTTACACCACGTAGCACTCTAGACTGCTGCTTAACTGATGGTACTTTCATCCTCCAGGACTCATGCATGGATCTTTGCATAGCAACCACAGAATCATAGTTCATAGAATGGACCAACCTACACAGGTAAAGTGGCTTTATCAGACCTGCTCTGTAAAGGCATCAGAAATTAATTTGCCCCACTGCATCCTGAGAAAAATGCCAGTAGTTGATAAACCAAGTTAGTTATTTGCAGGTGATTTGGCTATGAGAACTTAACAGATGAATGAGAACATCCTGGCACAAGCCCTCTCCTTAAATATATTTGCATTACAAGCGTGATCCCATGAAATATGCTACACAGTTTACCTCATTTTGAACAGTATTAAACTTGTTGGCAATAACAACAGAAGGACCTGCACTAGATCTACCAATGCACAACAGCACTGCCCAATTTTTCTTGTCTTCTGAGCTCAGAGGATTACCAACAATTCCAAAAGACAACGCCTCGCTGATTTAAATCCTCTCTAAGACAGCACTTTGTTAAAAAGTTGTGACATTTTCTATGTGGCAAACAAAAAAAAAATAATAACTAGCTCTATGTAAAAAAATGTTTTACACCTTACTCTGTTTACAGACTCACAGAAGCAGGTAGATTCATTAAGTCCTGATAAAGTTCGACCACCTGACCTTTGCTGCTCTTCTGTTCATGGCTACATGAGTAAATGCCATGTCCAGGTGTATTTCTCAAACAATGTCTAAACAGGTCTCAGAAAATGGCAATCACAAAGGTGGCCGTTCTCCTCTCTGCGGGCAGTGTGTTCTGTTTTGGGCAATTGAAGGAAAGCTGTACAGCAAGTATAATAATCATAGAATGGAATCACAGAATGGTAGGGGCTGGAAGGGTCCTCTGGAGATCATCTAATACAAAGCCCACTACATAATACTCCCCTTAAACATCAGCTTCCAAGTTAAAAATAAGAATCTGCCTGATCAACCTACTCTTCACATCTTCCTGCTCTAGCTCTTAGGCTCAACAGATTAAAAATGGAAATGGCATTACACAGGCACTCAAATTGAACTCCATATACTCCAAGCTCAGACAAAGAAATGCAGCAGTCATCCTCTGGTATTTTCCCATTTATTTTTTCCTTTGAGAAAATGAGAGAAGAGACATTGGCTTTGGTACAGCATAGCCGGCTAGAGGCTAATCCATATTCCCAAAGTCTTTGAGGAATTGATGCCTTAGATAAACTCAATGGATGGACACATATCCATGATAGCATGAGTTGTCACTGCTCTGACAGTTCACCTTGGGCATCAAGACAACGAAAGAAAATTGTTGCTTTTACATATGAATCATAGAATCACTTAGGTTGGAAAAGACTTTCAGGATCATCTATTCCAACATAACATCGTCAGGTCCACCACTAAACCATGCCACTAAGTGCCATATCTACACATCTTTTAAACACTTGTAGGGATTTTTTACAACCTCAAATACTTCAACCACTTCCCTGGACGGCCTGTTCCAGAGCTTAACAACCCTCTTGGTGAAGAAATTTTTCTTATTGTCTAATCTAATCCACCCTCAGTGCAACTTGAGGCCATTTCCTTGTGTCCTGATGTTTATTACTTGTGAGAAGAGAAATACCACCAACTCACTACAACCCTCTTTCAGGTAGTTGTAGAAAGCCATAAAGTCTCTCCTCAGCCTCCTTTTCTCCAGGCTAAGCAAATCCAATTCCCTTGGCTGCTCCTAGGACCAGAGTCTTAACCAGCGTCACTGTTCTTGTCTGGACACACTCCATTACTTCAATGTCCTTCTTGTAATGGTGTGTGTGTTTGTGTGTCCAAAATTGAACCCAGTATTCAAGTTGTGGCCTCACTTGAGCTTGAGTACTGGAGAACAATCATTTCCCTGCTCCTGCTAGACACACTATTTCTGATACAAGCCAAGATGCTCTAGCATTCTTGGCCGCTTGGGCACACTGTTGTCTCAAATCCAGCCAGCTCTCAACTTCCAGGTTCTTTTCCGCTGGGCAGCTATCCAGCCAGTCTTCCTCATGCCTGTGGCATTGCCTGTGACCGAAGTGCAGGACCTGGCACTTGGCCCTGTTAAGCCTCGTATCACTGGCCTTAAGCCACAGATCCAGCCTGTCCAGATCTCTCTCTACAGCCTCCCTACCCTCAAGCAGATCAACCCAAGCTACAATTATGCAGATTCTCCAGAAGAATGTTGTAGGAAATCTGCACTGTGTGGTCCTAGGCAGCACAGAGCACGACTCCTCAGTTCAGGTTATTCCTCTTATGTGTTGAGTCCCATGAACACAATGCCAGAGTGTTTGCATCAGCCGTCTGGAGACTGCTGAGGGAAAAATAATGACAGAAAGCCCAGCTTGGCATCTTCCTCTAGGATCAGAAAATTCCTTTGGATCTCTCTACTATCACTCCTAATGAGTGAGTTACTAACAAAATTGGCAGAGACTCTCCTGTTACATTAACCCCAAGTGATATTTGAAGAATTTAAAGTGCAAGACCACCAGATTTGCACGTCTTGCCTGCCTTGCTGAGCCGTGATTAACAGTGGTCCTGTGAGATGCTCAGAAGGCCACAGTACCTGTCAAGAAAGTTGTCTGTTGTCTGTCTGGTTGCTTCCAGATAATGCCAAAATTCTTATGCTCTTGAAAGATAACCTATCAAAAAATTATTGTAATTATCTATCTACCTTGTCTTTTGAAATCATGGAACTTAAACAGCTGATTTCTAAGTCTAACCTGTTTGTATTACTTGACCAGGCACTGACTTGCCAGCAACTTCAGCAAGTTTCACCTCACAGATAGCTTACAGCATCTGCAGTAAGTGTGTCTTCCATTTAAAATCGACCATCTAACAAGCATCTGCTAGATCTTTATGAAAGCAGCCCTTTTAAGTATTTTATTAAGACTTAAAGTACAAAAATCCAACAAATCATGGCAATATTTTACAAGGTAAGCTAGCTCTATTTTCATGAGGTAATTCAACTAACTTAATAAAGCAAATAATCTACTTTGCATATATTTCTGTCTGCTTATTCAATTTCTATTTTGATGAAAAATATAAAGTGATGCCATAATTGCATCCTTGGATGCAAAGACAGCTGGGAAGTCCCTTTAGTTTCAAAAGTGTAGGCATTTTACTTGAGCTTCTTCTCTTAAACGAGAAGCCCAGCATCAAAACCCTCTAAGATGTCAGCTCAGAAAACAGAAGCACATGAACAGAAGTAAAATCATCATGCTTTTAATTTCACTCTTCGTTGCCTAAGCACCAAGTGCTGGTGTGCACCTGCTGACAGACAGAAGGTTTTCTTCTTCCTCAAGTTGGAGGAGAGGACTGACATAAAGTAAGATTTTTCACTGTGCCACCACTTCCTCTGTGGAAAATAATGCTGAAGAACACTCTACTAAATTCAGTAAATGGGAAAGCAGGAGGGGGAAAAGAGTGATAAAAACCCCCATGAGTTGGGCAGGAAGATTAAGTTAACTGAAATCTGTGTCTTTAGAGAAATGGTGATAGATTATCCAAACGTTCAAGGACAGTGAGGTTCAGACTATAAGCCTAAATAAGTCTTTTATATAAGACAACCATGTGTCCAGCAACAAAAACATAGTTTAGAAAAACTTAGTTTATGAAAGGATCTGTGACAAAAACGTTTGACCACAGTTTAGAAGAAAATGGATCCTATGCATCATTGAATGCAATATAAGATAAACACACCTGCAAGGCCCTGAACTGCACGCTGCCAGAAACACAGATATTATAAACTATTGCCAAACAAAAAGGAGTATTCCGCATTACTTTTGAATAGACTGGTCTCCAGTTGTAGGGAATCACTGCATTAACAGTACTAAGGTTAATATTTTTTAAACCGTATAACTTTAAAATGCTCATTTTTATATAACATACACGACAATCTCTTATTCTTTTTTTTTTCCCTTTTGCTTACGCAGCTTCACCTGGCAAAATATTCCCAGCAATCTGTAGCTCTGATTTCTCTGGTTTTGGGCATCAGACATAGAATGCTTGGCATACCCTTGGAAGACATTTGAAAATGCCTGCCTTAACATTTCCAACAACTTTCTTGACTGCCAATGAAGTTTTAGTTTTGTTTTGAAGTATTCTGTACAGCAGCACAACCATACCAAGAGTGAGCTGAATCCCACCATAAATATGCCAGAATGTAGTACAAATCACAGAGGACTTCTACAAAATTTGAACTAAGTATGGAATTGTGAATAGGGCCCACCCAGCCTAATTCTATTGGGTTTCTCCAAGTACGTCAGAACATACATAACATTTCATCAGCTTGTCACTACATTAAAGGCAGCTATTGTTGTGCAATGGTATTATTTTAATGATGAATGCTGTCACAGAATAAAGGTCAAAATCTCTAGGTAGGCCCTATGCATATACAGCAACAAAATACTACTAATTTTAAGAACTACAGTACCATTGATCAAGAACAAAATTGGATGTGCTTAAAATCCTACCCTTTCTCCTAAATCCTTGAATCTTCTGTATTGTAGTTTGGTCATGTTTCTGAACACAGAGATTCCACATGATCCGTAACAGAAGTCATAGTGTCACTGCAAAATAGGATTTCTTGTTGTTGTCTCCTATTCTGTCCTAAAGGCAGTCTGTTTGGGCGGTTCCATGATGGTGTTAATGAAATGTAGCTCTTGAGACCATTACAAGCCACTCCTGGAAGACCGCTGAAAAAAAACAGCTATAATACTCAGAATACTGCAGTTGACAAGGGATTTAATGTTAGAAATGGTCTCTGACCTGGAGTTCTGAAGGACGTCTCTGACTAAAGAACAGCGTAAGGGGCAGTATTCCTGCAAGCATATGTGGCACAATGAGCAAGTCAGTTCATTCCAAAAACCGTGGAGAAGGAGGATAATCTTATTTGCTAGAGAACAGCTACATGTGCAAAATCTGTGTGCAAATGTAACTCAATCAGGAGTTATAGGAATTCCAGCAGCAGAGCAGATCACCAGGAACAAAGCCCTGTCTGAAAGTAGCCAGTACAAAAGGAGGGGATGAATGCCTCCATGTCTACTTATTCACTAACAGCTCACTCTTCCTCTAAATAGTCCAAAACTCACACTCCCACTGTTTTCTTGTGGTGCTTTGTTCTGTGGGCTAAATATGCATTGCATCAAAATCTATTGCCTTCTATCAATTTCCACTCAAATTCAACTGATTTTCCCCTTATTGTGTATAATGAGTATGCACGGCTTGCCCTGCAGTACATAGAGGCAACCTTTTTACAATACTACTGTTTGATTCACTTCGTTTTTAGGGTAAAACATACAAAAAGCATTTAAAAGTGATTGTGTACAGCAAACAAGCAAAATTTAGGCTGTTGATGGGTAAGGCAAAGGCAACTGCACAGTTGAAGAAGCTATTTTCAGATACTTGTTTCATTGAAGAACACAGGAAAACCTGACATCCGGCAGATGAAGGAATTCAAACTGACTTAAAGAGAGGTGGAAGAGCAAAAAAAAAAAAATCAGCTATCCCTAAAAATGTTTGCATTTTTTTTCCCCGTTACCCTTAGGTACTGAAAGATGCACACATATTTAAGTACATTCATGGCTCTTTAAGTCCATTAACCTGTTATATTTGACTCATCTTTCTCCTTGCAGTTTGAAAAAATCCCCAGGACACAGTAGCAATTAACAGCACAGGGGACCACTGTTGTCTCAAAAACCACTGTAGTTTGACATTTTTGGCCAAGGCAATACCATTCTGTCTTCTGTAAGCACAGTTAGAATACTTCATGAAACAAGCACACCAATTTTTGCGCTATAGAGCACAGGTTAATTTTCCTCCCTAAAACCAACTTAGAACTGCCAGTATGGAACTCTATTAAAAACCATCTATTTGCCTCTAAGGAGTGTTGAATCTGTGACCATTATGATATGAATGAAGACAATTGTAAGCAAGCCTAGGTAAATGGTCTTCCTCATTCTGCTAAGGACCTCAATCTGTTACCCTGGATTCATTCCAAGGCATGAAGTGGTTTATCTACACTTAGACATCTAGAATTAGAAGCACATTAGCCATATTCTCCCCTAAGCCTCAACAGAAAGAAGAAGTTGCTAACAAATGCACTCTGAGTGAATGTGAGTTGAGAGACATGTACATTTTAGCGAATTTATGTTTTGGAGGCATATTTAAATCTCATGACCAGTACTTCAGGAGACCTGGCTTCTCTGGTACTCCTAATGACTTGCTTTTGATTTTTCATATTATGGTATTACTGAATTTCTGGAAATAAAGCCAATTATTATTCCATTCTATGATAATTGCTTACCTGAACTGCAAGTAAAATACTAGAGTTTGTCCAAAAGCAGTCCCAATTCATAATGCTCCTATGTGGAGACAGCAGCAATTAGCAATTCTGCTTTTCCAAAGCATAATGGCACCTTTTGTGACAGTTTGTAGCACCACAAGGCCAATGGAAAAAAGCAAAGCATGAGGGTATCTGCAGCTTTATCTGTTTGTTTTTCTCATAGCTCAGAGGGGCACAGGAAAGTCAGACAGAATAGACTTCTGAGGTTTGGGAACTCTCATTCTCTACCTCAAATACATCATCACTGACACATGCAGAGACTGTAGACCGCATGTATCCATCTCTGTGTGAAGAAGACCTTGCATTTTATTTGCCATTTCCACACAAAGCAGTAAGTTAATTTCAAGAAAGTAACTTCAAGACAGGATAGACATACAAAGCTGCAGCTCTTTTAGTTTACTTTATCTTCTGACATTTAAGTTTTGGTATTTATCTCTCCCTGATTTTCTTTAATGCAAAGCAGCTGAATTTTTCCCTCTTCATACTTTTTGTTTGTTTACAAAAACCCTATGAGATACATTATCTGTCAGAATTAGAAGAAAACCATTAACTGTGTTAAAAATGGTGGTCTGAGATCGTAATTGATCATTTGCTCTGCATTTACTCACTGGTGTGCTCTCCTTCTCTGCTGACAGACCCTATTTATGCTGGATTGAACTGGGTTCTCTGGGTGAGACCATGACCCTCACCTGCCACTTGACATTAGAAAGCTGTGCCTGGTTTACTAATGGATAGATCACATCAATAAATCTGATTCCTTGCACTAAGTTGAGGAAGCAGATGGAAAGAGATTAATCTCCACCGACTGACATTATAAGGAAGATGTAAAAGATAACAGAAATTACTGGTAGGTCTCATATGAACTCTGGTTCACTGATGCATGAGATCAGCTTTCCCAGTAGGCTTCAGAAGGAATTGGATTTTTGTTTCTCCGTGAGCACTTTATGCCTGTCTTCATCTTGTGTTAACATTCTTCTGAGATGAAACCTTGTAGCTGGTGGTGTTTGCCCTTAGCATAGGCTTACGACTGACTTCCACAGAACCATATGGCTGCATTTAACATAAATCCAAGCCGGCACAGAAACTACATTATGCTGTGAATTCATCTCAGTTTATTTTCTATGCAGAATCACAACCAAAAAATTGCTTAGGAAGAGGTAAAAGTGAATTTCTGCTTCCTCAGAGCCAATATTAATACTACCACAATCCTGGAATACGTTCCAAGATCACATCAGATTAAATGATGAACAAAGTTTGAGGGAAGGAAAGAAAGAAAGAAAGAGGAAAATTATTATCCATATGAAAAAAAAAAAAAAGAGGAAACATCTGCGGGAACTGGAGATAACCCTCTTCTAACAGCTTATTCAAATTTTTCAGAAAGACACTTCACATATGGTAACATTAGCTTGAATTTGGGTGGGTTTACACTGAGGACCCACTTTCTTTACAAACCGAAGATTGAAAGCCAAGAAATAAAAAGGGATGCAGGTGCCTTTCTTATTGCTTGTGTGTTCTTTTACATCTGACCCACGGCATATTGCAGCTCCACTGCTGGCTGCTGCCAGAGTAAGACTGGGTAAGTCAGGAACAGCAACCTGCAGCTGCAGCTTCAAACATTAACTCAGACATGTCAGTATCCCAATCTGCTGTGAAAGCCACCAGGATGTAATGATTTGATGGACTGGATATTGACAAAACACCAAATTTCCTTTCTTTGGGTGTGCAAGAGTAACTCAGTTCCTCCGCAATGCACCTACCTTCTTGATGGCGTATGAAATAACACTATGCTACAGCATGTGTACAAGGCACCTGTAAACATTCTATCATGTTTGAATTTGGAAGAAGGATGATTTCACTTCTGTGATACCTAAACATATAACTAGGATCAAAAAGACCAGTATAATGGAGACAGCTGTGTTGAGCCTGCTCTTTCACACTCCTCTCTGCTCTGCTGCACTCTCTAAAGATAAGCAAGGCAAACAAACAAGGTTAAACCACACTTTGACTAAGTGAGCAGGAGAGTTTGATCTAAAGAATGACTCATGATGCTGGGTGGGTAAGAAAACAAATGAGCCACATTTTTGTTATACTCTTTGCTGCAGGATTGTCCCATTACCTACTTTCCAGAGGAAAGTAAATTAAGACTTCGATTATACATTGCTGAGCAAATATTAAAAGTCTCTGCTCTCCTGGGTCTCTCAGAGAACTAGTATTTACACAGACTTCCATCTAGGTTACAGTTAGTGATTTGGCTGTCAATACTGTTGTTGATATTCACTTCTGAAGGAAGTGGGAGTTGGAGCAAACCTGACAGCACTTTAGTGCACTTTCTTATACTAACAGTGTTCCTGCTATTCCACTTCTCCTTTTGCCAAAGAAGAGCAGAGGAAAGCATACAAAGTTTCTTGTGAGAACTGGAAATGCTCATGCGAGCAGTAAGAATGTATATTAGAATTCCTTATCCTGTTTTCTGCTTTTCTGGATTCATACCTGCACTAAAGATAGAAAGTAAGTTGTCTGAGATAAAGTTCTCTAATAATGGCCAGTTCCTGTCTTGAATATTGACTAAACTAAGCTTTCCAGGGCAACAATCAAAAAAATACGTAGGGCAAAAGTACTCCTGCAATGTCTCCTACTGTCCTTGGTGTCTTCATAAAGCTGAAATAGTTGTTTGAAAATCTCAAAGGGCACATGGAGACTCTATTTCAAAAGGCAAACATGTTTTGTAAGAGGCTCAGAGCTACATTATTTACCCAAAGATTAACTGAAAGACCTGACTGAACTACTGGACATGCTTAAAAGGAGATAAAACTGTAGGAAAGTTAAAGAAGTGAAGAATTACCTACCAGAAAGTGATAGGATCTTATTATACCTCAAGCTGCAAGCAGGCTGGAGTTTCCATCATAACGGTTGTGTGAACTTTAGCTCTCTTACAGAAGTCCATAGCTGTAGTTCTCTTGCAATTCAGAATCTATGATAACCTGTGACGAACTCTCTGTTGCCACTACAGCATTGCCAGCAGTAAGTCAAACAGTGAGATTTGTGTCACTACAGTGACAGCACTGTGTCAGAAATTCTGAGTTACAGCTACTGCCACCACTCTGACAACTGTACACACACATGTGATGCAACCCTAGTATCTGCTTTCAGTCTGTATTGCCCCTTGGGGAAACCATGTGTACCACACTTGTGTACCATCACATGAAACACCCCAAGATTTGTGGACTTGAGAGGCTACCATTTGGGGATTCAACATGGCAGAAGATCATGCTTTGTCTTCAGTGGTAATCATTGCCTTTCTGGAGATGGACTTCCCTTTTTGTGCAGCTAACATTATCAGAGACACTTGATGCTGACAGTACGTGGTCAGAATATGCCAGAAAGAATCTCCACAGTCTAGTAAAGTCCTTTGTGGTTCAGCTCGAGCTGCACTTACTGGGATGGCAGACTCAACTGCAGCCATGCAACTGCAGGAAGAATATAGTTTTCAATGTCGTAGGCAGCACTATAGGTGATGAAGTGTGTGCTATTCAGAAGGATTTCACAAGTAATCACAAACAGTAAAGGACAAGCAATAATCTTGAGTTTCTCTTTCTGGACCATTCCATCTACCCATCTGCACACTGATTCCTACTCATTCAGTGCCCAGTCATTTTGAGTTTTATCCTCTCCACTCCAGCCCCTTGGATTCTTCCACTCTCAAATTTAATTCACCACATCCTTATAACAATCTGATCTCTTTTAAACTCAGAAATCCTGAATTTCTGTCCCTAACAAATGACAAAAATTCCCAGCCAACTTCCTTGCAAAGAAGTTGTACTTCAATGCAGCAGGGACGTTTCAAACCCTCATCTTGCAAAATTAGAAAATTTTCAGAAAATGAGATTTCACAGAGACAGAAAGTGCTAGAAAGCTTTATCTACAAGAAATACAAATATGGTCATTTACTGATAGAGAATCTTTTGTTTTTTTCTTCAGACTTCGACATCTAGATAACTTGGGGAAAATACTACCTAAGGGCCTTTGGTTTGCCAGCATGTACGCTAAGATATGATTAAATATTAGAGACAAGAATAGTGGCACCAAGTAAAGCAAACATTATACACCATTAGAATACTTGCAGATTTCCAGCTGTCTCACGATAATTAATACACTATGCACAAATTTCTCCAAGCTATAAACAACAAGCTATTCTTTAGGTCTAGGCCTATGAATCATTAGAATTTCTATGCAAAATGTCTATTTTGGTTATCACTATTAACACTAAAATTGTCAAATTCATTTGATTAATATTGTCTCCGTGAACCACACAAACTAAGAACTAGTGCATCTTAATGTAACACATGCATGACATGAAAACAAAGAAACAAATATATAATGATTCTAGCTGTGACACAGTATGTTAGTGAGATTGATAAACTGAATCTTCATGCTGACAGCAAGTTGTAGTCTCCAATCTATTATGCTTTGAAACTGATGTGTTATTATCTCTGGACAACATTCACACCAGAAGATGACACCTGCTAGCATAATTTTAAAAACTAAGGGATTACAAACAAGATAAACTTCATTGTACTGTTACCTGAATTACGAATTTCATAGAATATAGCGCATTTGCCAAAATCTGTGCATTTGATAATTTGATAAAAGCCACCGTTCTATTAACTCTGCATCAGCTGTTATGCATCTGGATCACCATTGTACTGCAACTGGTCTGTAGGGGATAACACCTGGTTTTCTTCTTTTTTTAATACAGTACATTTTTACTTTAAAGAAAGCATACCAAGTTCTTCCAGTAAATATCTGCAGTATGTTTGAGTTTGCTGATAATGATTACATAATAGAATTTAACATACTTCTTTTTTCAACTGTTGATTTTAATTTGTGGCCAAGTAAAAGCTAAGAGGTTTTGGAACATAAAGCAAATCAATGTGCAGCATCAATACATTTTACCAATTAATTAGTTATTAATGGGCAGATGCAGATCTCTTCATTTAATTGAATAGCACCTTATTCCCTTGATAATGTTAAGAATTACAATTAGCGAAACCGAATTTATACATACAACTATGATTTTTTCCATGGTATAAACCCCGATAGGTAAATCTATGATTGATAAGTCTTCACTAAAATTTAGCATGCTGTGCTGATTAATAGACTGGAACTCATTAGAAATGGTACTGCTTTGTCAGGGGTAATTTTTGGTGGATCAGAAAGACAGTGTATTAACTTGATATAAGAATGCCAAAACTTAGCTCAAATTTAAGACAGACATTAATGACAAAATCAAGCAGATATGGAACAGCTCTATCATACAAATGTTATGTAAACAAACTGATACATGAATTGATATGCAATTCAGTATTCCAGATATATTTAACATTAGTTCTGATTTAAAATAGCTGGTAAATACTATAGATACATAAAGCTTCTTAACTTCTTCGATTGGATTGGTCATTCCTTATGATACATTAATATGTCATCATATTTCTAAAATAAACTTTTGCTAAGTGGTAAATATATTCCAAACTATGGAACATATCTAGCAAAGACAAACAGTTTGAAACAGACTGCAGAATCAGACCATAGAGAATTAATACAACCTCAACTGCACTTTTACTTTCTTGAGTGAAAGCAAATGAGATTTGGCAGTCAGTTTACTACTTTGTAGTTACCATGAGTTAGTATGAAAATTTATTTCAAAGTATAATTAAAAAAAATCAGATATAAAGATGAGGAAATCTGTCTCAGACTTTTTTTTACTATTGCAATAAATTGTTCTTTTTTTTAAATCACATTTTGTCTTCTTTGACAACAGTCAGCATCATGCAAACACTTAGAGTCACATACCCATAACTGCTATCGTGATATGTTGGAGAAAACACATCCATCTCTATAAGGTTGTCATGACCATTTGCAAGGACTGCTTGATTTTCTAATTCTCTATACACAAAGATACAAAAAGATGAAATTAGAGTGGCAGTTTCAATTTAAAGAATGGATGATCTCACAAAAAAGTATACTACTTCTGTTCATAACTGGGTTTTTTCCCACAGATATGCAAAACTGCAATTGTGTTTTGATTGTGGAATCTATCAGCCTTCCATGCCATCCTCTGAACTACACACTGGATTGTAACTTGAAGACACAGGGCTACAAAGCTGCCGTTAGGTGGTCAGTTCCCTTTGGTCATCCCTTATTTATATGCAAGTCCTTGAATAAGTTTCCTGACTACTGCCCACAGCAAGGTGGGCTTTAAGACATCTGTCTTTAAGGACAGAACAGCACATCGTGGGGGATGTTGTTCACTCTATGAGTATGGACAAGAGATGAAGTAATGAAAATGAACTGAGACTATTAAAAGACAGTCTCTTGCTGGCTATCTGGCATAGCCAGCCAGCCAGCAAATCTGCAGAGGGGTGGCTATCAGAGCGAGTGGAGATCTTGTGTTCTAAAAACAACACTGCACAGCAGTAAGGGAGAAAAAGTTAGAACCTCAAAAATGAAGGGGAAGAAACAATGCTAGGCACTATTATTTTGTTCAGTACTACATATTCCTTTTGCCCTATCTAGAACAGGAAAAGATTAGCTTTTGGGGAAAAAAAGGGCTTCATGCTCACTTACATGGCTGCCTATCTGTGAGGAGGGGAATGAAGAGGAATACTGTGCAAACATTGCTGAATTCTGGACTAGCAGTGCTTGCCTATGAGACAGGGTATGAAATACACAGGGTAGTCAAATTCCAAGTGTTTATGGTGACAGCAAGGGACTTTGGAGCAGGAAGGATGCCAGACAGATCAATCAAGTGTCTAAAGTAAGACACTACTGACACCAAGGGAGGCTTATAAGCACACGGGCCCAGTGTGTTAGGATTCAAACACAGATGCTTGGTGAGCACCCACTGCAGGAGAATATCAAAAGAAAACAGAGCTTTTGTATTCAACTGTAGGCTTTGAAAATTATACTGTTTGTTGGACTTAATGGATGTGTCTAACGCCTGTACATACTGACCCCGTAATTACAGCATGTCCATCTTTAAAAATGCATGTATGCTTTCAGCAATCTCAGTCCTGCTTCTTCAGCCTGCAGAGCAGCAGTGTGGTGTGCCTGCAGTGATAGGGCCTTCACAAGAGCAGAACTTGAACTCCATCCCCAGTTTCTGCCTTCATTTTCTAACATGTATACAAGTAACATGCCTAATCAAGTCCAGGTGTAAAAACCTGGAAGCCTTACAGAATGGAACAATTTTGAATCTGATTAAACCAGGCACTGTTTTAGTGGGTGGAATGCGTGAAATAGCTGCTTTAAGCAGACTTTAACCTCCAGCAACACTGTGCTTTTGCAAACAATCAATCAGCCTCTACACAAATTGATTTAAGACTGCCCTGGAAACTATCAACACCCTTTCCTTACCTTAATCAATACTGAAGGCGCTAGCTTCATTGGCAGTCCACCCCAATAGTGACATATGGGTATGTTCATTGCGTTTTAGGAGTTCTTAAAATCCACTCATTCTAAAATGAAGTTTACACTAAGATTGCAGAATATTTTTAAAATAACACGTTCTAGGAGTTGTTTTGTCTGAACCACTTCTGAGGCATTCTAGTACTCCTAAATAAATCCTTCTAAATGCTGAAATCTTTTCCAGTCACTGAGTATTTCTTCAATCACTTCCCTCTTTCTTCTTGGCAAAATCAGTAGGTAAGTAACTGAACACAGTAATGCTCCTACCCTCTCTAATTTTAAGTTAGGGTAAAAGTAGACAAAGCAGTATCATTGCAAACTATGAAAAACCTATTGATTCTATAAAAAATTCAAAGCCCATCACACAAAATAGATAAGTTTTTTCAAAAAGCAAGGTATTTTATACAGCAAATCAAGTAAGAAAAAGAAAAGCTGTTCTTTGAATCACTGACATGTTAGAACAGACTTTAAGTTATATAGTATTCTCAGATTTATTCCTTGAGTAATATTTAAAATTCCTCTTGCTGAAAAATAGCTTAGACATTCAATGCCTAAAATTTAATGAAATATTGCTTGAGAAGTGCATTGAGATACTACCAGTGTACTTTTACCAACAAATTCATGAACTCTACCATACATAACAGCATGCTGCACATTCAAATATTTATCAGAGAAAGCATTTAAAGAAATTATTTACTCAGTTTTTAAACACCAGTAAGTCAGATCCTGCTCGAATGGAATGCCTTGAGAATCTAACCAATGATGTGGAGCTCATTACTAAAAACCTACTCTGTGAATAAAAACTTAGGATGATTTATAATTAAATTATATATTATAATATTCAGACACCTGACATGTAGCCCTGTATTTGCAGGGTTTTGGCTGTCCAATCAGTAATCAAAAGAACAAAATCCCACTTCTTTCATTTACTGAAAAGTTGTTGTTGTTCTGTGGTGCTGGTTTTTCCAGTTGATTTACTGCCTCTACTGCTGAACTTAACTTTCAGCAGGCTGGGCAGAAGCAATGCTTTAGCTAATTTGAGCGTATTCTGCACCAAAGTTTCAAGCTTGGCTTTAAAAAGTTGAAAAGTAACGTGGCTGCCCCCTTCACTTGCCTCCCTCTTGTCTCCTCTCCCCTAGCGACTTCTGCCTTTTTTTTCATCTGTCTCCGTGTCTGTATCTTGTGACGTTGGTTTCTACTGATACATGGTGGGTGTAGTGAATTGGAACGATTTAAGATGTCTTGAGGTCTTTCTAAGTTGTTTATCGCCTGCAGACCATAAGGGGTTTTGTCAAACCCTCCCTTGGTGTCTGATGCTTTAGATGGGAGCATTTGGTTGAAATATGGTTGGGATCTTTGACCCATGACGTTGGTGGCAAGTCAGGTGGGACACATGGGGACCCAGATGAAGACCCCTACAACACTATGCCATGGCTTTGAGCCACAACAGAAGAGTCAAGCAGTTAAGACCATCAAATGTCCAATGATAAGGACCTGCAGTCTGCAAGAAATATTTTCTCACTGTCTTGCTATTTTTTTCCAATGTAGATTGCACTGAGCCCAAATACAGTGAAGACAATGTCTGCCACTGCTCAGTAACCTCACTGTCATTTAAAGATGGCATCAAAGTTCAAAGAGGCGCTTTCATGTAATCAAAGTTACAGTTTTAGACCCTCATAAAATTTTAAAGAACAAATGTTTTTCTATTTAAAAAACCATAAATTGGATTTTCTGTTGGTCATTATCAATGTCTCCTCACAGTTCAACTATTTAGCCAGCAACAGCTTTATGCAAAAGTCTTTCTTCTCCACAAAGCCAAACTGCAAAATATTCTACTAACTATGCAACTGGATCCATTATTATGGAAAACATATTCTGAAGCCACTTAGGGTGCTACTGCAAAATGATAGGGACTAAAATGTCCCTCAGGCTTTGCAAACACATCCCTCTCACCCACATGCACACACACAAAACCAATCTTTTCACTATCCAGCTATACATGACAGCAAGTTTATGTCATTTTTATGCCATCCCATCACCAACATGAGCCTACACAGATAGAAAGATAGCTATGTATATACACTGACATTCACATTCTGCACCTCTAAATGGCTGTCATCTAAGTCAGAGGAAATGGAAAAGAGGAGGGGAGCTGACTATAAGCATAAGCTAAAATACTGCCAAAGAGGAAATAAACTTTCTTTTAGGCTGAGAAAACGATGGAGGAAATGACCTATCACCTCCAGAGTTCCAACCAAGTGACACTGCTAGGAAAATCACAGTAGAACTCTGTAATTTTTAATGTGAAATTGTCACATTTCAGCTCATTCACAAGTGTCCAAAACTTGAATACCCAGATACTCTTAGCTTTTCCTCGTGAATATTTAAGAGATTAAAAGATTCTACTCAGCAAAGACTATTTACTCCAGGTTGGAAGTGGAATTCTCATCTAAGACATGTCTTTATAAACATAATAAAAATATACAGCAACAGAAACAAACATGAAAGACCTTACCGTATATTGAAGATTAGCCAGCCTGGAAACCACCAAATGTTTTATTCCCACTACACTCTTATTTCTTCTATAAGAAAACTCTTTATTGATCACAGAATTATAGAAAGGTTTAGGTTGGAAGAGATCTTACAGATCATAGAATCATTCAGATTGGAAAAGACCTCTGAGTTCAGAGTCAAACTGTTACCCTAATAGTGACAAGCCCTTAACTAAACCATATCCTTCCTCTAGTTTCAACCCTTGTTATAGGAGTCCCTCTTCACTAGACCAGGTTGCCCAGAGCCCCATCCAACCTGACCATCAACACTTCCAGGGAGGGGGCATCCACAACCCCCATAGGCAACCTGTTCCACTGCCTCACCACCCTCACAGTGAGGAATTTCTTAGATCTCATCTAAATGTACCCTCTCTTAGTTTGAAAACAATCTTCCTTGTCCTATCGTTAGAGTCCCTGTAAAAAAGTCCCTTTCCAGCCTTCATGTAGGCTGATTTTACATACTGGAAGGCTGTTGTAAGGTTCCCCCCCAGCCTTCTCTTCTCCAGGCTGAACAGCCTAAATTCCCTCATTCTATCTTCATAGGAGAAATGCTCTAGACCTCTGATCATCCTTGTAGCACTCCTCTGGACTCGCTTGAACAATCCCATACCATTCTTACATTGGGGACTCCAGGATTGGACACAGTACTATAGGTGGAGTCTCACAAGAGCAGAGTCACTTCCCTTGACCTGCTGGTCACACTTTTTCTCATAAAGCCCAGGATACAACTGGCTTTCTGTCATATACTCACTCACTCACACAACTCATACTAATACCTAATAGAGAATCTTAAGGTCATATATGTTTGAAATTAGTCAAAATTAGACGCGCTACCTTTACTTCACCACAAAACATGAGGGAGTCAAAAAATGAACTGAAGGAATTTCATAAACTTTGAAGAATTACTGTCAGCTCCAATATAGTTAGAAACGCTCGGTTTGATGATTAAATTGGAATATTATGGCTTTTGTTAATAGAATATTAGCGCTGATTGAGTGTTACATGAGTATTAATTAATCACTGTAGGTAAATTCAGTTCTGTGTCAGTAAGTCCTATAAATTTTTTTTATAGATAATTCTGCATCATACATCATTCTGCATTTAAAGAAGCTACTGTCACTGTTTATATTAGCTGCCTCTTTTCTAGAGCCAGCTATCAATTCTAAAAGACAATAAAGAATTAGGACAAATTTACCATTTTACCAAAACTAAATGAGTTCTTCTGTCTCACCAAACACTAGGCAATTTTAGTAAACACTCAGCCTCATGTGGGTATTTCTTTAACAGGACCAAGCACAAGGGTTGAAAAGCATTACTGAAAGTTCCTTTACATTAAATCTGCACGGCACTATGTATTGGACACATAACATACCCAGCAAGCAAGGTAAGAAGTTTCTTCCAACAGTCAAAAGTTATAGATTATGAACAGGAAGGAAAATGATTGTCTGGAAAAATTAATATATACTCTCTGAGTTCAGACACTCTGCAATAGGCGGTGTAAAGGAAAATAGTATAATTGTGGATTTTAGAGAAAAGATAGATTTTTCTAGCACAGAAACTTTCTCAGCATTGTTCACCGAATGAGAGGAACCATAGCTGCTGTTCATTTTTCAACAAGTTAATTGTTTCTTTAGAAGTGCCACAGTCAGTAGTAGTACCTAAGTAATTACCTGCTTTCCAGTGGTGCATTACTGCCAAGGACCCAGCTGTCCTGCAGCTGGACTGACTCAGGTGTGGTTTGCAGCTCGGCGGGCAAAGCAGCCGGCGGGGCCGGACTCTGATTCCTCCTATTTGTCAGTGAGTTTCTGTTAAGTGAGGTGATGGATGGGTGATGCTGTGCTGAATGTTGCTTGTGAGGAGGTGGCAAAGGCTGCAGGGTCGACTGGCCTTGGTTATTTGGAGGTTGTTCTAAGAAGAAAGGAAATGAAAGCTCGTTATACACCATCTCAGCATTTACTATAACCGAAGCAGAACAAAAAAAAATCAATATAATCCTATCATCTAATATATTTGCATATTATTCTATTAGCAGACATTCAGTGACATTCTCTAAGAGCAAGTTTACCCTTGATACACCAAGTTCTAATTAATATACAACAGATGGTAAAATTGCTTTTGGTTTTAATTTGTTTCTTTTTTTTTTTTAATCTGGTTTTATTATCACCTACAGAAAACAGCATCTGACAGATCCCCTAATGTGCCTTTACATTTCAGCTTTTTTTAACAAACCAACCCTGAAATTAAATGGGTAATTTCAGTAGAACACAAAGGTTTTCGAAATGCATATAATCCTTGTAATTATTTAATGGAGTTTTTTAAGCTTTATTTAACTGCAATAAGTTATTACAAGCTAGCTGCTAAACAGCAGCAGACTACTCTACTTTACTGCATTTCAAATAAGGCACTATGATCTGCTAATAGATGCTAAGTATTCTTTAGCAGAAGGTCACTCTGTGAAGCAGATGTTGCTTCATGGATATTTAACAGACTGAATCACATCTGATTACAACGTCAGAAGACTCATATACTTAATGACCGTCACATCCATTAGAACACACACAGAACAGATTTTCCAATTTCACACCATGCAGTATAACTACAGTTTGGAGTCAGTCACAGGTGATCAGAGAGTCAAGCCATCAAAACGTAGGGAAATACTTTTTTGACTTAATCAAAGCATGCAACACCAAAAAAAGATTAAAACAAAACTCTCAGAACAGCCACACCCACAATCAAATGCTTCCATCACTGTTAGGTTTTCATGATAAATTATTGCCACGAATCTGCTCTGTAAAATCAGTACTACATAAGTAATAAATAAAAGACAAACCTTGCCATACAACATAATGAACATGAATTAAAAGATGACAATTTATAATACTTTAGCAATGACTGATATTTTACAAATATAACACATAACAGTACATAATTCAAAATGCAGTTGATTTCCTAATCTACAGTAGTAATCCACACAATAATATAAAGTAAATCTTAAGCTGAGCAGAAGATACAGGGCCTGCACTTTTCGCATGCTGTGAAGGCTTCCATGTTATTTTAAAATTAGTGGTTTGATCTTCATTAAGTAATTCCCTCTTTGGAACTGGTTATACCTACAAATTGTGACAAATCCTTGGTGCAGAAAACACAGGAGAAGACTTTCTGTTGAAGCAGATGTTTCCAATAACTTACAGGTGACTACTATAAAAATAACAGAGAGTAATTTCTCATGTTGTGACCATAAGAAAACTTGGGAGTGTAAGGAACAGATGTGCTAAACTCAAACAGAAATTCCACCCTTTGGAACTTCTGATTCAAGAAGCCAACTCGCTTTTCCAGTTATCTTGTGTGGTCAATATGACTTTGGCCACAAACAGCAGCAGTCCTGAATCTGTCATTAAAATGGTAAACAGCATT
Source organism: Upupa epops (assembly GCA_013397515.1). Classification (NCBI taxonomy): domain Eukaryota; kingdom Metazoa; phylum Chordata; class Aves; order Bucerotiformes; family Upupidae; genus Upupa; species Upupa epops. The sequence continues at coordinate 253,106 of VZRI01011524.1, forward strand.
TAAGTTGTCAATGCGGTTTTCAACACCAAGTGCTTAATACATTGATGAAAGATTACTTTCCAGGAAAAGATAAAACTGATCAGCTTTGCCTTTACCAACAGCGATTAAAATCGCTATCAAGGGCCTTCAAGGCACATTTCAATACCCAGCTAAAGGAAAATTAGCAGACTAATGCTAGAAAAGACTTTCCCCATGTCTACTTAAAATGTTGTCTGATTTATATTACAAGCTATTTGTCAGTGGGTGGAGAATTAACTGTGGTTCTATATTTTATAATATATAGGTGAACACATATGTGGATATGTCCATTCAGACATCCACACGTGTCTGTTTCTATGTATAACCAATTAATTACACAACAAAAAATTACAATTGAGATTAAATAACTTTTAGTAATTTATTTTTATTCAGATAAATTACTTAACCAAAATAGCCCTAGGGAGTTCTTATCTTTGTTGTTCCACTATTTGACCCTCCTGCTACTGGGCCTCGTTGAACAAGTGCTATCATCAGTGCAACACCTTCCTCCTCTGCAGTCCCTCCTAGCTGAAATTTTACTCTGAAATCCCTCTTCTTCATTAATTTCTTTTCTCATTATAAATCTCATCTGAACATCAATCTTTTAATCTGTAATTTTTAACATTAAAAATCTTGCACCATTCTCTGCTAAAGACAAAGCAGAGGATTAAACAGTGTTCCAACAAGGATGGTGTGAGTGGATGTGAGTGGACTGTGCCAGCTGCATGCTAGTTCAGGGATGAGCTTGTAACCATAAGGCACAGGCTACAAGAGGGCTAGAAGACAAATGCAACTTTGCAAAGATGACACGTCCTCAAAGCCCACGGTGTCTCTCTGTAGGATGCTGCCAGGTTACATTTTCTAGTGTCTAAGGGTGACTTCAATTGGCAAGGAATCTAACAGCCTCCACATAATCAGAAACCCTGAAAAATCTGGAATGATTTATTCTTCCTCTAATTGTGCAAGAGCTACAGGCAGAATTGAGCCTAACAAGATTAGATTTTCCATAAATCAATAGAACTAAAATCTATATTCGTCTGAATTTCCTCAGTCCTATATTGTCATTCTGAATGAGAGATCAGTGAGGACTGCTCTTTCGATCTTTTCCTCAACCTGCCAAATTTCCTGAAATCACAGCTCTTCGATTATCATACAATTTCTAATGGAAACTTCAACCTTTCAATGCTGATTTGTGTGGAATTGTCACAATAGTCATGTTTTGAATTCTGCTTTTAAGCCACAGTCAGATTCTCTTTCTTTGCTCCTCTTGTACCACAATGGTCACTTTTGAAACCCAGTTATTCCTTGCTCCTCTCTCACAGTCAGCTTGTTGAAAAATGGGAATCCTAGAGAGAAACAGTTCTTCCACGGGTTAGTGGAATGACCATGTCCTGAGACTTGGCCAGGGCTGTCACAACAAACCTCTCACTAGAATTTTCCTTATAAACTATCAGGAAGAACAAAGAACATTCAGATCTGATAAAGCACAATTGTCTTGTAATACTTAAAAGCTATTACAGAAAGTTACCAGTGGTTTGCTTTAAATGGGATTTTAAATGCTATCCTAATTGATTTAATCTAAATGGGAATGTCAGGCTCACACTAAAAAGAAACAGGTGTGGCTAAAGGTGCATTTATGTCTAAAGATCTTAAGTTTTAATTAAAACTTTCTTGTTTGGTATAGACCTTAATGACTGTAGAGCAAACCCATTCATCTTAAGGTTTCTGCAGCAAGAAGCAAGCATAAACTGACCCAGCAACCAGCATGTGCATTCAAGTTGTTCAGGTGCAATAAAGCCCCACACTCTTGAGGCATTTGCTGCCTAAGTCAGCATCAGATAATTATGCATGCTAACATATGTAGAGAACTCAGAAAAGTCACAAGAAATTGGGTGGAAAGCTATCTTACTACAGATGCATGAATTTTTCAAAACATATTGAAATTGTTATTTACCCAAGGGAACCACACTGCAGCGAAGCAGCCATTTCGATTGTAAACCTAAATGATATGTAGTGTGTAGCTTTTCACAAAACCTTTTTCTCTTTTCTTTTTCAAAAAGTAATTTACATTTAATTAACTTTATCACTTAATTGTTACAGAATTTGAACGGCATATGAAAGAATGCAAGAAAGGCGTATGTGAAAGGAAAAGGTGAGACTTTTATGAGAACTCCAGCCATTTGGAGAAAGGGGTTAATTCAAGAGGAAAAAAGCAGACCAGGTACCCATGAAAAAAAAGTCATTTGTTGCACATTTTGTATGATAGCTTTTCTGTAACAGACAAATCACTGAGACCTGTCAGCTAGCTAGTCATCTAGGAAAAAGGTGATTTCCATTTGATAAGGATTAGGCTTTTTAATAGCGTGTAATTAATGTGAACTTTGAGTTTCCATGACAAACACAAAAGCGAAGACTTCCATTATGATATAAACATTTCAAACGTGAGCATAATGCATTCTATGTCTGTGAAGAGTCTTAACTCTTTCTAGTCAGGTTACTTCTTTTTTCCTCTCTCTTTAGAACAGACTCAGCCACGGTAGAGCAAATATCGAGAATATGTAAGCAGCTGCAGTAATGTTTTAGAAACAAAAAAGTAACCTTTAATTTCCTGGTCACTGGTCCCCGATCTACTAGACCTTGATAGCTAGCAGACAAAAGTAGTTTCCCTAAGAACTGGTTTGACTTCTTCAATAAAACACTTTAGATGGGCTTGAAGATTGACACATGAACATAAATCCAGAAGTACTGTAAGCAGAAGTGGAATTCACCTTGGAAACCCCTGTAAATTGATGAGAGTGGGTATTATGGCTTAGTTATTCCTAGAGCTCCCGAAGGAGATTTTTTTTTTCCTTTTAAAATCCCTACTTATGCAGGGCTAAAACAGGCTACCTGTATACCTGATCACTATGACCAGGGCCTCAGTGATTATTCAGGCAAGTAAAATTGTTCACTCCAGAATTCCTTTAATGATAAAGTGTATTTAACTCATGAAAACAAAAAGAAGTTTATGAAGGGTTTAGAGAAATTACATATTTAAGAGTTCATTTGTAACTAGGCAGACATGTTTGCTCACTGAATGAGCCACTGCTACAGTCTACTTTTTCCACCACTGTGTACAAGACTGAAACTTCCCTTTCTGATGATTTAATACAAGTTATAGCAGCAATCCAAGATAACTTGCTGTATGTGCTCATTTTGTGGTTAATTCTGAGTATTTGTTTAATCTTATCCGTGTCCAAATTAGCTCTGCCCTGCCAAGTGCTTTAAGGATCCTAACCACACGCTCGGTGCCAAGAAACAAGGTCACAAAGTGTCTACCACCGCAGGAGAGTCCTCTGCCACTCTGGTTTGTTGTCAGCCTGCTCCATCCTTTTCTGCTTGTTTTATGGTTAATGGACTTTCAGATGGAAACAGAAGTAACCTGCAACCACTGCTGATTTCCTCTAGAAGCACTCTGTGCTAGCTACATGGTGACAAGAATGTGGAGAAGTGACAAGGACACTTTGATCAAGATATGCATTTTGTGCGTGTGTATACTATTATAATATAAAATGGGAAAAAGTCATACAAGTAGCTTGATCAAAGAGAGCCAATGTTTGTCTCCTCAGTACACTGCCTGTAGGATCTGACAACCTGTCAAGCTGCCTGGGAGGGAGAAACTCTCAGTGAATTTAACTGCAGGGTACGGTCTGAAAGACTGTTGCTTTGCTTATGCATCCAAACTTTGGAAGAAATTGGAAATACAACATTGATTTTGTTGTTCACATTACATATTTTTCTTTAAATCTCAGCATCTTTACTTTTTAAAGAGAAATAGAGACTTCTGCCAGGAAAGGGAAGAAAGACTGACCTGATTGCAGACAAAGTCAACAAGGTCTCATGGTTCACACATGGTAAATATCTGTCTTAAGATCTACCAGGTGACAAGAGGAGAGAAATACCTGGGGCTCCCTGGAAGGCCATATGATAGTCCCTAACACATAACACTAGTATTTTAAACCACACAGTAATTTCATATACCCTGTAATATATATAATAATATAACCTATGCTGGAAGGCAAAGAAACAAGACACGTAAAAAAAATCCCAGTCTTCAGGAGCTGATGAAAAAACAGTTTCACCAATGACTTTCAGTTGTCTTTTCAGATCTGCTGTCTACAGGAGTTACCTCAGGTCGAAGGTATGCCTGTAACCTTGTCTTTCCATTTCACATCCATTTACCAAAGTGTTTCTCCTCAACAAATTTACAATAGTATCTATGTGCTTAGCTCCATTTTATAATTCAGCAAACAGAAACCATCGGTTACTAACAAATAATCCTTTCACAAAAACTTTGTAAAGTATACAAAGTGAACTTTACACTTACTTGAAGGGCAGATTTCTTTTGTCTGTAGTATTTTTAGAATAACAAGCTAAAAAGCTACATACCCTAAATGATATGTGACCCTGTGAAGACGGATAAAACAACTTTCTGTTTTATGGCATTTACTTTGAAAATCTGATTAAGATAGATGTCTCTAGTTTGTAATTCTTCAATGTCATGTTGTCATAGTTCCCATCAGCAAGATGCTTTAAAGGCTTTCGATTAATATTGCATGCCAGAACTGAAATTACATCCTTTGTCGTTTAGTTCTTAATGGTGCGAGTGATATCTATCAAGTAGTGTTTTATGAAGCATGTGTGTTTTTTATTACAGGCTGTTTTCACAAATCTTCTGGTTTCATAAAGACTGTTCGTGGTTCACAACAAAAACACTCTGCATTTCAAATCCTGTCAATTCACAAATGCAAAATAAAGCTTGGAGTTTTTCAGAGGGGTTTATCAATAGAATAAAAAAACTTCCTTCACATATTTAGACTCAGAGGTCTTCAGGGACTTCTGAAGATAATCTAGTCCAAAACCCATGCTGGAACAGGATCACCTCCAGGAGATCACATAGGAACTCATCCGGGCGGGTTTCAGTGTCTCCACAGGAGTCAACAGCCTCCCTGGGCAGCCTGTTCCAGTGCTCTGTCACCCTCACAGTCAAAAAGTTCTTCTGTTATGTTTACAGCAAATCTCCTGTGTTCTTACTTAGCAATGTAAACGATACCACTGTTAGCCCCTCAACCATGCAGGAGAACTATAAAAAAACCCCAAACCCAGATAACACCTACATCAAACGCAATCACGCATTATTTTCACAAGCAACAGGTCGTGTTTGCCAAATGATGTAAGTGCCATAATTTTTAACATGGAGGCCACACACAAATCAAGCAACATTCATGCAAAGATGCAGCATTTCCCCATAAAACGACATTTGCAACATCCATCTTTGTTAAACAAGATGTATATATCTAAAACTTCTTTAGTTCACTGGAAACCAGACAGTTAAGGGTGGCTGAAAAGGAATCTTAGGGTTGGCTATTTTTGGACAACCTGCACAAAAACATGCCAAGTCAATAAAACTGAAGTCTTAGAGGACTGCTGAATGGAAAGCATCTTTCAAATAATTTTTTTTATCCAAAGACATGAAGGGCTTTCCTTTGTTACCTACCAGTAAGGCAAATACACTGCAGGAAGAAATACTGCCCCTTGAGAAGAAAGCTGGCATTTCTTCCACAGATGGTGAGGAAAGGGAGAACCAGAGGATTTATGTCTGGAAGGTTTATTAAATGTTGTTTCCACTCTCTGTTGTTCATTGTGGGAACTGAACCAGCTCGCTTATAAAACATTTTTTCCATTAGCTGGAATCAATTCTCAAAGCATTCAAAAGGGATCTACCTCCAGCCTGCAATCACTCCATTAACCCCTTCAATACACATGGAACATGTGATCGATGTTATGGCAGGCAAAATCTGTTTCACACCATACTATGACACATACCCTCTTGGCCATGGCACCATGTAAAAGAGCAGCTAATGGAAGGTAGCTACAAAGGCTACATGGGGTAAAGAGCTCAGCGTTGGAGAACACATTCACCTAGGTCAAGAAAAAACAATGATGATGCTGTCATACAGAAGGCAGACATTTTAAGTAATACGAGAAAATGAAATTTTAAGTAATACGAGAAAATTCAGATTTTCGACTGAATTGGGTACAGCTTAATCACCTTCTGAAAGCTGAAATAGAAATAAATATTTCAGCTTCAGTGAAAAAAAACTGGAGGGGACCTAGTTCAGTCTAATAGTAGCCTCTTTATCCCCAGAAGGATTTAAGAGGAAAGATAAAATAGAAAAGTACAGAAGTACTGCTAAAGTAAATTGAAATATAATCTGCTAGGGTAAAATGGTCTGGCTTTACAAGAAATAAAAAAAGATAATGTAAAAAGCACGATGGCAACTATGCACACTGAATGAGCTAGAAGCAACAGTGTACTCCACAATCCTGCTGTCATGTTACACAAACACCATCTCCTTCCACAGTAGTTAGCAGAGATACTAACAGGCATTGTTTCTATTACATTTTTAGGACCTGAGATCTGTGAAACCAAACAAAATCCTTCTGTGTTAAATGTCACTGACTTATTCCAAGTCATTTACCTGGAGATCAAACTGCAAAAAGATGCTATCACAGGGTGAGAAATGATAAAAGCATGCTCACTTTAGACACACAAATGACATTCAACTTACATTATGCAGAGATTAAAAACAATATAAAATGGCAGTCTTAAGTGGTGTGCTTCCAGCCTGGCTTCTCCACAGTGGGGTTCAGATGTTTTTTTGCAGGACCATGTACTTAGGATATTTTCTCTGGGGAATACCAGTCTACCAAAGCAATAGTAACTGGGCTTGGGGATCACCAAGCCCACATGCTTCACTTAAAGTTATACTTCTTACTGTTCAGAACAGACTCTTCCACATCATCATAAATCATCAGATTATTCTTCCTTGTTTAGACTCAGAAGCAAGACAGTTACGCAATTACTGCTGGCTTCAGACAGACTTCAGAAATACGTTTTGATTTCACAAGTTGAAGAAAAGCTTTTTAACCAGAGAACTCAGGTAATCATTGAAAAAAAATGAAACATGAATCAAACATGGAGAAGTCCAGCTGAAAGACTGCAGGGGGAGCAAAAATTCAGCTTTCCAAAATGCTGACGAGGGACTGGAATCAATCCCAAAATATCACTGAGTCCACAGCCAACACCTGCCAGTAAAACATGGGTAAAGTAATGTGAAGTATCCCATTTCCTGCTTTGCTCATACAGAATCTAACAGTTACACCACATACAGTTACAAACGTTAGAAATAACATTAGCTTTAGTCGTAAGCAGAAAAAACCTCTGTAATTCTGACTCAGCCAAAATGACAGTGTTGAGGGCAATGGAGCACTGGAACAGGCTGCCCGGGGTGGGGTTATGGAGTCTCCTTCTCTGGAGACATTCAAGATGTGCCTAGATGTATTCCTGTGCAACTTGGTCCAGGTGATCCTGCTGTGGCAGAGGGATTGGACTGAATGGTATTTTGAGGTCTCGTCCGATCCCTAATGATTCCATGATTTCATACCACAAGTTTCACTGCTGTGAGGTATGGATGGCAAAGTTTGATGTACAACCTTAATAGATGTCCTCACATTTTCAAGTGTTACATAATTTTGGTTCCTATCCAAAAGAATTAAATCACAGTGAGCTAAGACTTATGTTTGTCTTCTGATTTTAGTTCTCAACCCTTCCAAGAAAAACAATCTGCCAAAGATATTTACTTTAGAAGCAAAGTTACTACTGTAAGCTTAAAACCCCAAACTTTCAAACCCTGTAATCTGAAAAAAACACACTCTCAAATTCAGATTATGTAATTCTCACAGCTGACACAGCCAGTGCTGCCAACAAGTGTCTTTCTTCCCAATAAATAAAACCACTTCTAAAGGCTCTTCCACTGCTCTTTTACTTTACTACTCTTTGCTAAAGCTGACTTTTAGAGACATATAGCTAATATTCATTAAAAAAGAGCAGAACACCACACTACCTCAATTCCAAAGCCAGGGGGAAAATTCTTCACTAATTACATCAACTGAATTGTTGTCATAGGCTTGTTAATGTTACTGGCATCTCTTGAACATTTTCTAAATTCAGAAATCTAAAAGTAGTTTCAAAGGCCCCAAATTTTTTCATCGCAAGTGATGAAATTTTTGAGCAATTTCTGCATGCTCAGCCTTGTCTGGGAACACGAGGCCACACTAATAAAATCTGTAAAAGATAAGCTAGGAATGGGAGAACACAATATAAAACTTCTGAGCACAAATAGGTGAGTTTGTTTCATCATATTTGAAAGAACTCAGATAAGAGGGATTCATGTTTTGCTTTGGAGGAAATGAAAAAGGAACAGGGGCAGTGAGATGAAAAGAAAACCATGGGGGAAAATGGTTGAATTGCACAGAAAAGAGGCTGAATGAATAATACACAGAGGAGACACAAAAGTGAACAGCTAAGAGAAAAATTCCAAGAAAAATGAGAAAGCATATACAATTTTATTAGAAAATCATAATAAGCAAACTTTTATGGAAAACACAGAAATGAGATGCTTATTCTACAGCTTTAACTTTTAAAAACCAAGTTTAATTCTGGACCCCAGGGATAAAGGTAAAAATTCTATAAACAGCAGCTTTAGCCTTAGAGCAAGAGAGAAATAAAGCGGTTGGTCACTAGATTAATTTCTGTCTCCAGATTAATCAATTTTCTGTTATCAAGTCTAAGAATTATGCAGATTATGAAAACCAGGAAAAGAACATGGAATCAAGCTTCTAAAACAGCATTTAAATACTTCATTCTCTTAACTGTGTCAGGGAAGAGAAACACATAAGAGGGGGAGGCCTCCACAAGAGCAAACTGAGGAACTATTGTTCTCTAATGACTTTAAATAAGCTTTTTAGGCTTATGTGTGAATTAGAATTTTGCTCTTACTCCTTATGTTCAAAAAAACTCAACAAAACCTCTCTTGATTTTACTAAGATATTATTCTATTCTAATGACAATCAAGTCTAGTTAGATATCAATCAAAAGAAAATATCCATTGCAAGAGCTTTGTTAGATGATGTTCTGGGTTTCCAGTACAACTGCTTTCCTTTTCAAAAGGAGCATAGAGTCATTAACCCTAAAATCAAATGTAAACTTTCAGAAATGCTTTTTCTAGTGCATAAAATGGAGCAAATGGTGAAAAATTAGTCTTTCTTACACTTAAAATACATATATATTTTCATATATTACTGCAGTCTTTGCTGTTTTCTGTACACATTTCATTGTGTCCCAGTTGTGTTGCTGCTCCAAAGCTGTTCCCAGCAGATATCTTTCACATCTGTTCCTAACTAAACTTTATAGCCTCTTAGCCGAATGGAGCTCCTTGAAAAACCCATGACTGATTCATGTTGTAGTAGTAAGGCTGCTACAGTTTTAAGGCAGACACTGACAGAACAGATAGAAGATTGAGAAGTCACAGCTCACAACTGCATCCCTTAAGTAGCCAACTAGATTGCATACACACAGACCCCAAAAGAGCACAGCTAAAATCAATGTTTTTGAAACAACAGCAAAAATACACAAATAAGCACAAAGTGAATCACCACTGTGCACTGAAAAGCAATGAAATCTCCCATATACTGTCAGCAAATACAAGTTGATTTCCACAACGCTCCCACCTTCCAGGCAACTGCAGCAGCAAAAGAGATTTCACTGCTGCTTCTGGTCTAGGCAAAGGCTAAATAAAAAGATTCATTACAGTTCTATGTCCTTCTGGCAGAAACACAAATCCCGTGTATCTTAAAAAAGATCAATCTGGAACCTCCTAATAGTAATCTAATTTCTACATAAACAGAAGTTGAGTTTCAAATGATTTAATGTGCAGAAAGTGTGTAAATTCCCTTTATACTTAACAGCTGTCATTTCACCAGCAACAAATCTGGGAAAAGCATTTCTCAGTATGCTGGGAGAGCACTTACAAAGACAGCTTGCTCACCATGTAACGCTGCTGATTTATAAAGCAAGTTATGCCCCAGTTAAGGGGAGCAAGTTCCTACACAGACATACAACCAGAGAGAAGGTCTGAATGACAGGAGTCCCTGGAGGTCTTGCTACCTTCTACTTGCAGGGAAACACCCTTCTATTTCTAGCATAATCACATCCCCTCCACCTGTACCTTTCCTTGGTCCACCTTCTAGTTAAACTATCATATGGGAAAATACCTTTCTTTTTGCGTTCTGCTGTAACCCCAACGCTAGTGACAGGTGACCGAGGCGTGGGGGTGGGATGTGATTGTGGGTGAAACAGATGGTCTCAAGATGGCAAAGTCTGGTATTGTGGGTGCGTTTCTAACTACTACCAGGGGCTGAGACCAAACATTTCAGAAAGGAGAACTGTCTCATGGTAAGACTGTAGTCAGACAATATGTGGTTCTTATTCCTGGCACAGCCAGTGGCTTATGGTATGATCACAAGAAAGCAAGAACCTTTGAACATCTAGGAGTCTCGCTTGTTGAAGCTGGTTAATGATACCTACTAAGGCACACTTTGGGATGAAGGAATCAGTTACGTGCCCAACAGCTCTTCATTGCTCTTGAAATGAAAGATGTACTGCAGCTGAAACTTGAACAGATACAGCAGAGGTGAGTAAAGGTCCTCTGCTCTGAGACAGGATTTACAATGAAGAGCACACAGCCCAACATTTTCTGCAGAGGGGAAGAGGAAGGGTACACTTTGTGTGCTGCTGAGGGGCAATCCCACACCACTGCTGAAGTAAGGAATGGGAGGAAATACTCAGAACATCAATTTTTTTTTTCTGATACAGGTCAAGTTCCATCACTTTTCCACAGAAAGCCTGCGGGTGAGGAAGTGCACACAATCAATCCCACCTGCTCCCTGCAGAATTCCTTGCAACCCTCTGGACAGGTGTAAATGTGGAAATTTCACGTGCACCTCCTTACCCTAGGTGTGAGATTTCACAGCTTACATGTGGTGTTACAGGAAAATGTTCCATCTTCCACAAAGATAAACCAACACCACAAACAAGGTACTATTTTCAGCAAAAGCTACTGGGTTGCTTTAGAGTCTCAGGTGAATTATTAGAGAGATTCACACTCTGGATATACATCTTAAAAATAAATACAAACAAACAGTGAAGGCTTTGAGGTACATTAGCTGGAAAAATTACCTTGGAAGCAAATGCTTTGAGAAGCCACAAACATAGACAATTAGTAGCATTTCTGAAAGCTGAAAGTCTAAATAGCTGTCAGCAACTTCACTAGCAAGTGTAAGTTATTTACAACAGCATGCAGACAGATTATCAAGATAACAGAAGCACTGATTAATTGTGTAGCTTAAACTGGCAATAAAAACAGTGTAAAGCGCTGCATGTGTGAAATGTTTATTTTTAAATAGGTACACGTTTTGGTTCCAAGTTTTCCTCTTTCAGATCATTGAATCAGGATGGTAGGGGTTGGAAGGGACCTCCAGAGATCATCTAGTCTAGCCCTGTTGCCAGAGCAGGTTCTCCTAGAGCAGGTAATGCAAGAACATATCCCAGCAGGTTTTGAATGTCTCCATTTAATAACGAGTATTGCATCAAATTTTTCTTTTCAGAACCTGCCAAAGTCAAATTCTTGCTTTGTAGAGAGCCTCAGAAAGCCTTTTCCACTTTCTAAATACTAATGAGGTACTTCACAGAGGCTAAGAGCAATTTTCAAGTGCTGCAACAGTTACAAAGTAAGATGCTCCCATTGCGATATTCTTAACAGCACAAATTTCAATGCTAGATTCCAGAATACTTAGGAGTTCTCAATAAAGTTTGGATGAAGACCTTCTAGTGATTTTTCATAAGTATGGTCTTCTTCATGGCATATTACAGTGATTCATATTCAGAACCTTTCTCAACCGTAAATAACTTAACAAAAAGGCAAGGAATAATTTATCTTTAAATACTTATCCAGCTACCAGCCAGACTTCAATGCTGGAAGTTGAGACATAAGAAGTAACTTCAGTGCTCATCTCATGGAAAACAAGGGATACACATGCTCTGGAACTCAGCTGGCTGTGGTTGCTGGCATGAAAAACATCTACCCTTGGCCAACAGACAACTATTATGTATGAGCAGGTCCTGGTTTTGACTAGCTCTGACAATAGCCAGGGGGATCTGTCAGACCGGTAGGAAAAGCACTTGCAATGCTTCATTCAAACTCAGGGACCTAACATCAATCTTCTTCATTGTTTCTTTCCAGTAGGGCCCTTGAAGCCTCTTTAAGTAAATCCCATTTGATTGTTGTTTATCACATCTTCAAAAGGTGAAGTTACAGGAAAACATCACATCTGCCAGCAGGATCTGCCAGCAGCATGATTCCTGCTTTATGACTTTTTATATTCAATCCCTACTCAAAACATAGGGTGTGGGGGTTAATTCCTTCTGCTTTGAGAACACAGATGAAACCAGTTTTCCTCAGTCACCAAAATAAGTGATTCATACATCGAGGTGAGAAATTATTCCAGCTCTTTAGCAAATCCCATGAAAGCAACCTGGTGATTGCAGTGCTGTTGATGATGCCAGTGTGGTTTTCCAGAACAGTTAGTTACGCCAGTTAATCTTTTGTTAGTTTTCATAGTCCCACCTGGTCACCTCATGAGGTTTGTGTACAAGGGGACGTATGAACATCCCCTACATAAAATCTTCAGATATTCCAAGCTGCATTTGTACTTTGACAAACACAGGCAAAGAAGATGGATTCAGCCCCCCAGAGCTGGTTCTTAGATATGTAACACTAATACCAGTAGTCTTAATAAGCTTTTTAACAGTTTTCCTGTTAAAACCAGAGGATTCCTGGTTACTGGTATACATGACACGACCCCAGCAGGTTTAAGTCTCTTCTAGACCAGAATCAACTTCACCTGAACAGAGAGATGCATTTTGAGTTGTCTTTTGATGGCACAGAACAAGAGGGAACGGCAGACTAGTTTCTACATGCATGGGTTTTCCCCAGTTATAGAAAGTATTCCCAGTGCCTATCCCTGAGTTGCTTACAGCTATTACATTAAGGATCAAGCTTAAGCATACCTGCTGTTATTTTCTGCATTTATTATATGTTGTGTCAGGGACAGGGAAACGTGCACATAAAAACATTCCTGAGCAAATAAAACCTTGAAAAGCTTCAAGAAAGCATCATCAAGAAAGTTACCAGGTTCAGTCTCATTGCTGTGATGGGAAGAGGACACTTCTGATCTGTGATTTTTTTTTGTGCTTAAATAGGAACACACTGAGGAAGGGCTCTAGGAAAGGTATCTATATCTCACACAATAAAATAACAGTTCATGTCGTCTTTGGTGTATCTGCAGCACCCCAGCTCTTGGAATATGAACACTATACTCTGGGTATTAGGGCACATGCATACAAAATTAGCATTAACAAATATAGATATGTGTCAGAAGCAGTACATTTTAATATTAGTTTATAAATATCTGTTACTTGTGACATGTCCTTGCTGTTTACTAGAATTCAAGTGAGAAGTTACTGTGACTGGCGTTGTCTGTGGTAATTTACATCTCCCTAGGGATAAGGGTCCTAAGCTTTCTTCAAACCACTTATTCTTGGCACCAAAACTGAGCAATTACAGCTACGTCTCGCACTCTGTCTTTTAAGGATGTGGCATGTTTATTACTTGCAAGATGAAAATGACTCCTGCAATGATGTTTTAAAATCACTGGGTTCATCAAAAACCCAAGTGCTAGCTACAAATGATATAACTGAATTTTAATGCAGCTCCTATCTCCATGGCATGCAGGCACAAAAGCCTGAAAGTATTTGTTCCTTGCTCCTCCTCTTTGCAGGAGCCTTTTCTTCTCCAGGTTAAATAACCCCAAGTCTCAACCTTTCTTTGTAGCAGAGTTATTCCAGCTCTCTGATCATTTTTGAGGCCCATCTCTGGACTTGCTCCATCAGGTTCAAGTCTTGTGTTAAGGGCTCCAGAACTGGACACTGTGCTTCAGGTGACATCTTGCCAGAATGGGGTGGAAGAATCACTTCTCTTGACCTGCTGGTCATACTTCTTTCAATGCAGTGGTTGGATTTCTGGGTTGCGTGTACACATTGCTGACTGATGTCCAGCCTTCTGTCCACCAGTACGCCCCCAAGTCTTTCTTTGCAGGGCTGCTCTAAACCACATCATTCCCCAGCCTGCATTGCTACTGAGGATTGCCTTGACCAGGACACTTCATTTGGACTTGTTAAACCTCACAAAGTTCACCGAGGACCACTTCTCCAGCTTGTCCTGGTTCCTCTTGTTTACAACCTGACCCTTATATGTGTCAACTGTACCACTCAGCTTGGTGTTATCTACAAACTTGCTGAGGCTGCATCCAATCCCAATATCTATGTCACTAATTAAGATATTAAATAGCGCTGATGCCAGTATGGACCCCTGAAGAGCACCACTCAGCACTGGTCTTCACTTGGACACTGAATCATTGACCACTACCCCCTGAATGGACCATCCAATCAATTATTTATACACCGAACGGTCCATGCAGCAAATTTATATCTCTCCAGTTTAGAGACAAGGATCCTGTGGGAGACCATGTCAAAGGCTTCATAGAAGTCCACAGACAACATCCTTAGCTTTTCTGCTGTCCACCTAAGTAGTCCCTCCATTACAGAAGACGACTACTTTGGACAGGCAGGAGTTGCCATTAGTGAAGCCATGCCCACTGTCTCATATCACCTCTGTCCTCCACATGCCTTAGCCGAGCTTCTACGAGTATCTGTTCCATGAGCTTCCATGAGCTGAGGTACAGCTTAGTAGTTCCCAGGGTCCTTCTTTCTATCCTGTTTAAAAATGGGTACAAAATTTTTTCTTCTGTCACCAGAGACTTCACCTGACTTCCAGAAATTTCCATGTATCATGGAGAGTGATCTAACAATGGCACTGGGCAATTCCTTCTGGCTCCAGGATGCATATCATCAGGTGCAATGAGATACAATATTGCAATATAACATAAGGTGCAAGATAAGTTGCAATCTCCAGAACCACAGGAGTAGCTAGTGAGATCTTGTTTTAGACTAGCAGCTTGTAAAATCACAGACCCATTGTTGCACTGCACATGCCTAACAACTACATGCAAAATTCATAGCAACTTGTAAAAAGACCTCAAAACAATGCTTAAGTGTACCAAGGAAATGCAAACCAAAAATATTAACTGAATGCATAAAACTGTCCAGTAAAACACATTAATTGCATCAAACACAGGTCATGATAATTACAAGTACTTCTAATAAATCTGGAAAGTAATGCAACATAAAATAAACAACCAATAAAGCATGAACAATTTGCAAAAAAATAACTCAGAGCTATTACTTCTGAAATACAAAATTATATTGGTCTCATTAATCAGTTCAGAGCGTTGTATTAATGAGTGGAAATTACTTTCTTGTAAGGTGTTTCTTTTACAAGGTAGTTTCTCCCACCGAGTCAACTGTGTCCTTTCTACATACCAAGTAAGTAAACAACAAAAGAAAATCGCTGTAATTAAAAGAATTACAGGAATGCAGATCTGAAGGGCTATAATACTAAATGTGAAACCCACTACTCATTTTCCTCTTCTTTGTAATTTCCATAAATCTTAATGTACCCTGGGGACTTCGCACAGCCCTGTTACACAGCATCTGATTGCACCGTACCATGTACTAGTGACATACTGAATGTATGCTTGAGAAATACGATTCCTAGACTGATAACATATCCACAAGCAGAATTCTCCTGAGTTTCTAAAATACAACAGGAGATGATTTTTTAAAAAATAATAACCTCTAGGCAATGAAATCCCTTTAAAATGCAAACATTTGGGAAAGGAAAAAACAAAGCATAATGGCAAATGTGTAGAGACAACCACTCGGACATGTCGAAAACGTTCCTACTAGCATACAAGAGAATTAAAAAACACTGAAGAGAAAATGGTGAAGGATATGTAAAAAAAAGTAAAAAAGGAGAAAAAAGAATGACAAAGGAAGGACAAAGGCACCCAAGAGGAATTTCTGTCCTAGGACATAAAAGCAGCAGCTGTATTTTGCAATTAGCTTCAAAGAACAATTCAGATTTTTTTTCTGACCACATTCCAGGGTACCTCAGAAATATACTGCCCATATTTTACTTTGTTTGAAGTAGACTCATCCTAACCACACTACTAGAGCATTGGAAGAGATCCTGCGATCAGTTTTTTATGCTACAGACATTAATTTGCTCTACATTACAATGCCAGCCAATTCCCTCTGACCACTCAAGCCCTTTGAAAACCAGCACAACCCAAGGGCTACTTTGCAGAGCTGCCACACTCATGCTCAGAGAGCCTGTGTCTGAGGGCACTGTACCCTGCAGTGAATGGGAAGACACATCAGGCCCACTCACACACTCCTAGATTATTAGTTAGGGTGCTGGCAGCACAACTATGGAATTAATCGATGGGCAAAATTAACTACCGAGTTTTTTCTGAAGAGCTACATAGCTCTTCTGCTCCAGAAGGACTCAGGTGTGATGTCATGTGGGAGTCACTAGGCAGCAGTGCACATCTAACACACGGTAGTTTTTTTGTAAAAGCTTCACATGCTAAATAAAATGCTGACTGTTTCTCCCAGCACATCAAAACTCTTTTTATCCGCTGTCCATCAATTAATGATTCATGTCACACGTAGGCACAAACATGTCACTGCCATTGCAATCACACCCTGATGCACCTCTAATATTATGATCCTTCCACTTATGCAAAAAGCAGTCTTTTACACACAGCAACGCTGTTGAAGCCCTACTTGCTAACTGCCTGTCACCTCTTGAACAAAACTGCTTTCTCTAATGGGACTATCTGAGCATGAAACACTACAGAGAACACAGTTCCTCAAACTGCTTTCAATAATTCATTTCTTCTATTAATCTCTTCAGGAGAAATCTGCAATTCCAAACTTGACTTTTGTCTGTTAAAAAAAAACAACTCACTTCTGAAATATCATCTAATAAAGGTAACAAAATTCTGGAGGGAAAAAGGTAACATCTGTATTTCTAAAACATTAATTTCTATACCAACCATTAGCTTCAGCTACTTAAAATCATTTGCCTGTTCTTATGTGCAGACATAAAAAACTGTATGAAGTGGAAATAAAAGAGATGGAGAGAATGGTTGGGGAAAAGAGCAAACCCAGATGTTAACTTTTGCACAGTGAGTGTAAAGAGCCACTTGATATCAAACTCACACATTAAAGACTGTGCCATTTCAGGTTAAGTGGGAGCATTTCACTGGGAAGTCTGCAATCAGCTTCTCTCTATAGCAAAAGTAGCCACATTTTGGGAAATTAGCATCATTATCGGTGCCAACATCTCCTTCATTTCTGCCTTTAATCCTCTTACAAGGTTATTAAGGTACCCAGAGATATCTCAGTTCCCTGGGGCAGGACAAAGAGCCAAGCACCCAAAAGGTGAAGATTATTGTGCACTGTTAAAACCAACTGAGATTGATAGTTTTCTGTATCTTCCATTGTCCTCTCTGCAACTACAAATTCCCCCTATAGCCACAGCAGCCCTGAAGAGAAAAGTCTGCTGTTATTTTTGAACAATTTTCATTCCTTTTAAGAGCCTTCCTGATGCAAGTGTGTAAGAGGGATCAGAATCGGGCAAGATGCTAGTTTTCTTCCCTGGTTAAAAAAGAAGTAGACATAATATTTGTGTTTTTGCTGACCCTTCTGCAGAGGCTGGAATATTCTCAAAACTGTAGGGTTAAAGAAAACTCTGATAATGTGTTCTGTAATATGGACTTTAATTTATTTAATTTTAATAAAATTTTAGGTTTTTTTTTTCAAAAACCATAGATGGCAAGTAGCATTCTACTCCTTTAATGTGAAGAGACTAATACTAAAAGAGAAATATGACATGGTTATTTAATTATGTAGAACTGGAATTGGCATTTATTGTGTAGGGCTTCAGAGGGATAGAAGCATGGGATGGAAAGCTGATTTTTTCATTAAATAACTGCCCCCAAGCAGATGCATTCTGAGCAAAGCACCTTTTCATGAGAAACACCTGTCCCATGGGGAGAACAACAAAGAGAATGAGGAAGGGGTGATAAGAAGCCTGAACAAGGAGAGATTGAGTCCATTAGAAAAGAGAAAAAAGGATAAAAGAGAAAGTAGGAAGTGGGATGGAGTGGCATGGTATAGTCCAATTAAATTTACGACTTAATCAATAAGAACAAGAAGCCTTCAACAAGGAGCCAAGAGAAGGAAATGAAAAGACCACACCTAAAGGATGAGAGGGACTAAAATGAAGATGGAACAAGAGGAAAAAGCCACAACAAACCTCTCCAAAGAATAGGAAGGAAAAAAAATGCCTACATATCCCTTGAGGGATCAAAAAGCTCGAGCCTGTTTACATCTGCAGTGCCATACATTTGACTGTATAGCATTCCTCAGCCCTGACCACTCAAGGAGCATCAAAAAAAAAAGGTAAGCTCATCAGGTAAGGGCAAAATCCTGGACAATCTCTTCTTCATCATGGACACTTCCCTCAAAGTGGCAGCAGCAGGTGGGCTCAGAAAGAGCCTGGAAAGAATATCTCCCTGCCCATTCCAAGATGAGTAGTGCTATCAGAAAACTGTCTCCTTACAAGTTCCATATGCTCCTAGTGGAATAGGGGATTTATGACAAACCTTCCATAAGAGATCTGAACACCAGAAAATCATATGAGGTGGTAGATGATGAGTGTCCATAATGAGTAATTCTTTTTTTCACTTGGGGGAACTGTATTTATGATGCCTATTGACACTACACTCCAGAGCAGTAACGTAGCAATGGAACCCATCATTTGTATTATGGAAAACAGCGAATACACAAATTAAAAGGATCAGATTTTCTAGTGCCTTCTGTGGATTAAAAATCAGAAGCTTTGATACACCATGACTTGGCTTTGTTCATATCTCACAGTCGCTAGTAGCAGACAGATAGGACAAGGGGCAACTTCTTTCCCTCCAGAGGTTCAGACAGTGTAATGGAAACAACATACCATTTTAGGATTAATCTACAAAACAGCAACACAATTTCGCTCTTGAATGCAGAAACCATGGCAAATCATGTAAGATCACAAGTGTGATGCTTATACCTGCAAGGTTAGTGCATATAGATTAGGTAGTATTCACCTATTATTATTTCTAGAGTAATGTCAGGAATGCACACTACTGGCCATACATATTAAAAAAAAAAGCAAAAAATAAAAAATCTGTGATCATTCTCTAAATTTTCTTCCTGCCTTCCAATTTCATGAAGTTGTAGTGACAGCAGCATCCTATCCATCACTTCAAGATACATACATAAATACCTGCTAATTTAACATTCCAGATGCACAGTTCATTGTCACTGTCTGCTCCTTTAAGATATGACAGAACTGATTACATTTGGGGCAGAACAAGGACATCAGCATTGCTAAAGCATGCATGAAGGATATGGAAGCTTCCCCGGTATAAAACTTGTACTACAGGGTTATTTACTTCTAGAAAAGTGTGATTAAGATGATTAAATCTGGGCTGCATCAGAAGTGTGG
>VZRI01011527.1:0-50204 GCA_013397515.1 Upupa epops
ATGTTCAAGACCCACATGGATCTCTTCATGTGTGTCTTTGTCTAGGCGATCCTGCTGTGGCAGGGGGATTGGACTAGATGATCTTTCGAGGTCCCTTCTGGTCCCTAATGATTATTGGGGACATTATAAGGCACAAGAAAATTGTGTCCAGCAGATCAGGTAGGTTTTCCTCCCATCTACTCTGTCCTGGTGAGGCCACACATAGAATACCGTCTGCAGTTTTGGGTTCTCCAATTAAAAAGAGATAGGGAACTACTGGAGACAGTCCAACTGAGAGCTACAAGGACGATTAGGGGGCTCACATATCTGTTGCATGAAGAAAAGCTGAGACAACTGTTACCGTTAAGTCTGGAGAAGAAAAGGCTGAGAAGGGGTTGTATTAACATATACCGGGAGGGCAATTGTCAGGAAGGGGCCAGTCTCATTCCGGTGGTATCATGCAATAGGACAAGGGGCAACAGACACAAGCTGCAATACAGGAGGTTCCACCTCAACTTCAGTATAATCTTCTTTACTGTGAGGGTGACAAAGCACTGGAACAGGCTGCCCAGATTGTTTGCTGAGGCTCCTTTGAAGACTTTCCAAGCCTTCCTGTACACCTTCCTGTGTGACCTACTGTAGGTGATCCTGCTTTTAGCAGGGAGGATAAGACTACATGATCTCCATAGTCTAATTCCAAACCCTACCATTATGTAAGTCTGTGATTCTGTGAATCAGGTGCTGTAAGAGCGCTTACTTCTGTCTGGTAATTTTAGTCTGTTCTGGACCAAGGAAACAGAAAAACAGAAATCCAGAAGATTTGCTTCTGGTTAAGTGAAGTTCCTGCTCTAATGAAGATCTTTAGAATCACAGAATGGCTTGGCTTGAAAGGGACCTCATCTAGTTACAACACTCTACCCTATTTAGGGATACCTCTCACTACTACACCAGATTGCCTACAGTTCCTTCCAACCTGTCCTTAAAACACTTCCAGGGAGGAGCCATCCACAACTTTTCTGGGCGAACTCTTCCAGTGCCTCACCACACTCATAGTGAGGGATTTCTTCCTAAGATCTAATGTAAGTCCATCATATTTTAGAGACTATGTCCTCATTTGCACAGCAGCAGGACAAAGTACAGCATGCTTCCTCACCTCTCATCCATCCCTGCTGAAGATACGATATTTTGCACTCTTTTAGATCTGTTTGTGCAGCTGGGTCTGTATTTTACTGCAGGTCCTGTACTCAGGATTCCTGAGTACAAGTCCCTGATTCACCAGTGACTCTCATTTTAAGCATTTCTTCCAAGGCAAATGTGAAATGGGCTTTAGTATGTAATGAGTATTTAAGCCTGTCTCTCCTTTAAAGTTTTGAGATCAGTGAGGGGAAGGAGATGTATAGGCAATCTTACTCTTCTCTGCATCGAAGACAGTGAAGGTTGCAGTACTAATTGCTGCATCAGCCACTTTAAGATTTAATGTTTTTTCCCATTCCATAGGAAACGTAATGTTTGCATGAATTCCCATATAGTGTTCAGTTTCACAATCATCTGAATGATAAGTAGCAATTATGTCTCTTGAAGTGATCCATAAATCATATTCAAATCCACATATCCAAATGATCCTATTTTTAATCTGTAAACTACTGTGTTGTGTGCTTTGTAGTGCAGTTCAGTTGGAAGCATATTTCCTTCAAATTTGTACTAATGCACACAAAAATAAATAAATAAGCTCAATCTAGATCTAGAATTATACACAGAAAATGTATGGGCAATTAAGAAGACCTCATCAAATAAAATAAAATAAAGCACTTATGAGCACTACAAACTAAACAGTGTTTTATAAGGGTCTAGAGGGGATACAAATGGTCCTGGGTTTAGGTCACTCTGTTAGAGTGGAGAGTACATGGATTATCTTTGTTGTTTTCCCACAGAGTCTTTGAATGATGTTGGACGTATTTGCTACAGCTAAAATATGCCTATGACTATATACTTGAGATATGAATGTGTATTACCTGGGTGAACATGCCACCTCCATGTCTCAATTTCACTTTCTATTCAAATCTTCAAGTGGTAGACAAATAAAAAAAATCCAGCAAAGCCAGTTGTAGAAGGTTTTTATATACAATCCAGGGTTTAGTAACAGATAGAAAATAATCAAGACTAGGCCAGATAGAGCTGGTCTGTCTAGTCAGACATCTTGCCACTAATTTTTTGTGCTGCAAGAAGTTCTAAGAGTGTAGTAAGTTCTGAAGTAAGTAGGTAAGGGATGACCTCTTTCTAAGGAAAGAGTTTTTTTGTTATTCTCAGACTAGGGATGGGTGGAAGAAGGGATGATTCTGAGTTGCATAAGTTTTTGGGCTGCTGTGTTACTCCTTTTGCCATTGAGGTCAATGACAATGGCTGGTGACTTTAGCAAAAGGAGTGATGAGCCTTTTCTCATCAAGGAATTGAATCCCACTGATGAAGAAATTTACATTATAATTTCTCAGGGAAGCCATTTTTGGGCTGATGGTCAAGTAATATTTTTCTTCCACAGGGTTAAACTTGGTATTTTCGTCTCAAGCCACAGGTTTGGTTTGCTTCTTTCATAGAAAGGAGTACTCTTCAACAATGGTGGCAAATTCTGTGTGATGTCTGTTGTCTGAGAGATGTCTGGAAACTCTTGGAGATTCTGGAAGACTTTTGCAGACAAGACATTTTAGCTGTGGCTCTTGTTCAGAGTCTGAAATAGTTTATACTTTACCAGCTTGAAACTGAGTTTATGTGATCTGGTTTCATTCACTGTAGGCTGGGTTATAGGTCTATTGACTAATAAATTTTTGAGTATTGAACAATGCTCAGCCTTTCTAAGCAAGAGGAAAGAACATGGTGCATTTGTGCAAACTGCAAAATTACTCCCTCTCAGACTGCAGACGTGAAAGAAGTGAGATGTGGGTGCATGTAGCTATAAAAAAAGGAAAGGTTTGTAACCAGACAGAACTGAGAATTCTGCAAAACTGTGTCCTCTTTTGTCAGCCCTGCCAACACAGGGTTTCAAGGGGAAAAAGCAGCAGCATTAATGTTATTTTTCCCCACAACACAGCTCTAATAATGCAGCTAGTGCCTTGCTGAATTCCTATTTTATTGCTATTCTGCTGTGTGACGTTTTGGCTCTTATCCATGCAGCTACATGGTAGGGAGGGAAGGACAATATTCCTTATTTACATCTATTTGATGGATACTCATATGGGATATATTAGTAAACAGATTTGACTTGATCTTGCTTTGTGTCAAGAGTTATAAATAGTTCCAGGTCACTATGTTCTCTTTTTTCCTGGTCCAGCATTTGATGTAGTGGTCTTCATGGGACAAATGCCTTTGCTTCATTGTGGCTACAGATTTAACTTTCTTTTCTTCTTTAATGCTTCTCAGCCAATCTTTTGGGAGCTCCTGGAGGAGAAATCAGAAGTGGTACCAAGCTTCACCTAGCTGATAGCTGGCATCACTATGCAGGAATGATTATACCCCTTGTGGAGGTTTAGGGATCCTTTGCCCACCTCACCTGTTCCTCCTGCCATTTATTTCTAAATTTGCTAGCTCAGATCTGTGCCTCTCCATTTCCTTGCAGTTGGATATTGAAGGAGAAGAGAGAAATTGTATCTTTCATTATCCTTGCTGACATGTGGGTTAAAGCAGACTGTCCATCTCTTGTCTACATTTTGGATGTTGTCTTCACATCTAGGGGAGAATAGCAAATAGGTAGTTCTCAGCCTGCCAGTTCTACATATGCCCATTATGTGTCCCAAAATAGCAGGTGCATGTCTCCTCCACCACCAGGGCACCTCATTATGCAAATATCCCCTGAGGCACAAAGCCTCCATAGTGCTACCCAGGCTGGCTGGAGTACTGCCTAATAACCTTGATCCTGACCTAAATGCTAATGGACCTGTGAATTCAAAATGTCCTGTGCCCACTGCACATGTTGCTCTCAAGGTGATTACTGTGGTTAATGGAGAGAGGCTATTTTTTTCTCCCAGTGGGTAGAAGAAGCCTTGAGAGTATTTTTAGATATAAATGGAATTCTCACAACATCTGACTTGTGTTTTCTTCAAGGCAAGGAGGTGTATGACACCTGGAAGAATGTTGGTATTAGGGTACCTGTCAGGCTTCGGTACACAGTCTCATCACCAGTGCTGGACTTCCAGGCAAGTGTATAGTAGGCTAGATCAGTGGGCCAAAACAAATTACTTGAATTTCAATAAGGCCAAATGCTGGGTCCTGCACTTGGACCACAACAACCCCCAGCAACACTACACATTTTGGAACAAGTGGCTGGAGAGCTGCCCAACAGAGAGGGACCTGAGAGTATTAGTAGAGGGCTGGCTGAACATGAGCCATCAGTGTGCTCAGGTGGCCAAGAAGGCCAGTAGTGTCCTGGCTTGTATCAGGAATAATGTTGCCAGCAGGTGTATGGAAGAGATCATTCCCCTCCATTCAGCTTTGGTGAGGTCAAACCTCTAGTACTGTGTCCAGTTTTGGGCTCCTCACTACAGGAAGGACATTGAAGTGCTGGAGAGGGTACAGAGGTGACTACAAAATGAATAATAGGTGAGGGATCTGAGGTTGTTTAGCCTGGAGAAGAGGAGATTGAGGGGAGACATTATTGAGCTCTACATGTACTTAGGTACTGAGAGAACTAGCAGATGAGGTTGCTAAACCCCTCTCTATTATATTCCAAAAGTCATGGCATTCTGGTTAAGTCCCCATTGACTGGAAAAGGGGAAACACAACTCCTGTTTTCAAAAAGGGTAGGAAGGAGAAGCCAGGGAACTACAGACCAGTCAGTCTCACCTCTGTGCTCGGTAAGGTCATGGAGCTGATCCTCCTGCAGGCACTACTGAGACAGGAGAATAGTGAAGAGGTGATTGGGTACAATTGTCCATTGGGACATGGACAGAGGCATTGAGTGCACTCTCAGCAGATTGGCTGACACCAAGCCGTGTGGTGGAGCAGGCACGCCAGGGGTTAGGGATGCCATCCAGAGGGGACTGGACAGGTTGGAGAGGTGGGCACAAGCCACCCTCATGGGGTTTAACAAGACCAAGTGTAAGGGCCTGCATCTGGGTCGAGGCAATACTAAGCACAAATACAGTCTGGGCAGTGACTGTTTGAAGAGCCCTGAGGACAGGGACTTGAGGGTGCTTGTGGACAAAAAGCTCAACATGAGCCAGCCCTCCAGTATCTGAAAGGGGCCAATGAAAAAGCTGGGGAGGTGGGGAAGGGGAGTGCTTTTTAGGATCTCAGGTAGCAACAGGACTAGGAGGAATGGAGCAAAGAGGGAGATGGGTAGATTTAGACTTGATATGAGGAGAAAGTTCTTCACCATGAGAGTGCTGAGAACCTGGAATGGGTTGCCCAGGGAGGTGATTGAAGCCCCTTCCCTGAAGGTGTTTAAGGCCAGGCTGCATGAGGCTCTGGCCAGGCTGACCTAGGGTGGGATGTCCCTGCCCATGGCAGGGGGGTTGGAACTGCATGATCCTGTGGTCCCTTCCAACTCTGACTGATTCTATAACTTCTTCCCAGGGAGGGTGATGGGGCACTGGAGGGGTCTGCCTGAGTGGTTGGTGGAGTCTCCTTTTCTGGAGACATTTTAAACCCTCCTGGACCTGCTCAGGGTAATCCTGCTGTGGAAGGGGTATTGGACTAGAGGATCTTTTGAGGTCCCTTCTGATCCCTGATGATTCTCTGATTCTATGTACCTGAAAGAAGGCTGTAGAGAGGCAGGGGTTGGTCTGTTCTCCCTAGTGGTGAGTGATAGGACAAGAGAAAATGGCTTTAAGATGTGCCAGGGGAGATTCAGGTTGGATGTTAGGAGGAGTTTACTGAAAGGGTTATCAGGCATTGTAACAGCCTGCCCAGAGAGGGTGTTGAGTCACCATCCCTGGAGTTGTTTAAAAGATGGGCAGATGTTGTGTTGAAGGACATAGTTTGGTAGTGATGATAGAGCTAGGAACAGGCTGGACTTCATGATCTTGAACTGTTTTATGATTTTGTTCCATGATACTTTGCTATGATTCTGTGATAGTTCTGAGCCTTTGTATGTGCCTGAATTAAACATGGAAAATGAACAGAGAAATTTAGTAAAATCTGAGTGTATGGGTTTAAATTTTGTATCTACACTGGTAAAAGTAGAATGGGATCTATTCCTTTCAAAGAAGGTCTGACTTCTTCATTGTCAGACTCAGTGTTGACAGTATTACAGAGTTAATTGTTTGTTATGTTGAAAGTGAGCCAATATGAAATCTTTTTAAAGTGAGAATATCTTTTAGTAATGTAAATTATTAGTTACCATTAGAGGTTGAAAAGAGGAAATGCTCCTTGCATGTATATTTTGGCAACATCTAAATTATTTGTTGTGTCTTTTGATATGAGTTCCATCCAATATTAGCTGTGGTGGGAATCACAGAATGTCTTTGGTTGGGAGAGGCCTTCAAGATCATCTAATCCAACCTTTGACAAACACTGTAAGCTCACAACTACACCATGTCCCTAAGCACCAAGTCCAGAAGCCATTTCAATACCTTCAGGGATGGTGACTCCACCATTGCTCTGGGCAGCAGGTTCCAGGGTTTGGTAACCCCTTTGGTGAATAAATTCTTCCTAACATTCAGCCTAAATCTTCCCTGGTATGGCTTGAAACCATGTTCTCTTTTCCTATCACTTACAACCAGGGAGAAAAGTCTGCCTTCTTATCACTCCAACCTCCTTTCAGGTACTTGTAGAGAGAAATAAAGTCTCATCTCAGCCTCTTCTTCTCCAAACTAAGTAACCCCAGCTTCCCCCCACACTCCTCACAGGGTTTGTGCTCTAGGCCCTTCACAAGCCTTGTTACCCTTCTCTGGACACACTCCAGCACTTCAATGTCCTTCTTACAGCAAGAGGTCCAGAACTGAACACTATATTCAAGGTGAGGCATCACCAGTGCTGAGTAGTGGGGGATGATCACCTCTCTATTCCTGCTGGCCAAAATGTTTCTAATACAAGCCAGGATACCATAGGATGTCTAGGCCACTTGACTTATATTTAGTCAGCTACCAGTTGTTCCAGTTGTTCAGTACCACCTGGTCGTTTTCCAACATGCAGCCTTCTAACCATTCATCCCTAAGTCTGTAGCTTACCATGAGACATCAAATTCACATCAGATATGCACCCTTCTCTAGCTTTCATTTTTAAACAAATTCAGCATTTGTGCAACCGCAGTGGGTGAGTGATTGAGTATTAATACAAATAGGACTTTGGCAGCAAGTGTAGACTCAAAACAGTTGTAATTTGATGGGTATCTGCACCTTAGAAATAGGCTTCTCAGTGAGAAAAGAAAATTTTGGTTGAATACGCTGTAGAAGAAATGACAATTGAGTTCAAAGACTTAAATCTCTCTAGAATTCATCTTTATACAGGCTTAGAACATCTCAACATTTTTAAGAGCCCTGGTGTGAGTTTTCTATGTATGTACAAAGGGCAATGTTTCAATGTTTCTTACCCTATGTGGTTGCAGACATAATCTGCCTTTTGGCAGTTTGTTTTTTTGCACACCCCTTTTTCTTTAGATGTCACTGAAAAGACCTGTGAGCATCTTCACAAAAAAACTGACAGGTAGCCTACACAGAGCTTCCATCCTGCAAGTGAACCTGCTGTAGTTCCCTTCCACAATGCTTATGGGTGGCAATATTTTCTTTCTTCCTTGCTACTTTAGGGTAAATAAAAGCAACACTAACTATTGCAGAAAAACACCTCTCTAAATTATATATTTTTTTCAGGTTAAAAGTATGTAATTTGATACAGAACACTCTGGGACTCATCCTGCTGTGAAAACATTGCTCAATTTCTCTCAGCAGTGTCAAGGTGCCTGCAATCCTTAAACTGTTGAATAGCCCCTGTGAAAGTCAAGGCAGTGACAGCTGATGCTGGGATATTGGCACATGGCTCAGAATGCTGTAACAGCATGAGGTTTTGCTCCAGGGTTTCCTGTACTTGGGTAGTTCATATATGTCAGGCTCCTGGTTAACATAGCTCACTGTACAGAGAATGCGACCTATTGACTTGGCCAGTACCAAGCAGTTAATTTAAAAGAGATGACAGTGTCTGTCTTTTGCTGTCTTTCCCACCCTAAAATAAAGATTCAGTGGTTTGAACTATGCTACTGTAAATTTTAGGCAACAAAGACAGGAAAAAAATTGAATGAGAAGACTGTTTTAGAGGTCCTGTTTAACAACAGTGGCAAATATGCTTTCATGAACAAAAAAAGGTTTGAAGAAGGACTGGAAAGATGGCCAGGATAGTTTGTAAGATTATGCTATGCAAATAAATGCAGTATAATAAATTAAAAAGCTGATTTATGTTTGGAGTTGGAGGTTTGAAAAACAAATGACAGTTTTGTGAAAGACTTATAAGTAGAACATTCTGCTAGTCAAAAGGAGAATAGTCGAAAGGAGAAAGGTATTGTTGAACCAAAGTGAGAGGTTTCACCTCTGTATTTGTCCTGAAAAAAATTAAGGCAGAGATCAAGAAAGGGATAAACTAGTTAAACAGCTTGTGTGATTCTCTTTTTTGTGTTCTTTTTCTTTTCTTTTACCCCCCACCCCCCAACCTGAGAAATTTAGAAAGTTAAAGAAAAGTTATAAATTGCCAGGAAAGAGAGAGGCTGGTGGAAGGATTATGAAAAAAACATAAAAAACCTGAGTGTCTCCAGAAGCAAGTGTGTAGCAGAGCTAGTGGAAAGCTATGAGTAGGAATGAACAATCTGAAAGAGTATTTGTCCATCCAGTCCCTTCCCCCCCTCTGCAGCCCAGCTTTGCATTACCTATACTGTTCCAACTTTGACTGTCTATTCTCTGGCTCCCATTGCTACTTCCATTCCCAGCCTGGCTCAGCCGCTTTGCTATTAATCATGTTTGCCTGACGGCTTGGAGATACCCAAGCAAGTGTAGGCTCCATCAGTTTGAAATCCAAGAGCTCTTCTTATTTTGGAACAATGCCAGCTGTTCTTCTGTGACCACCAGTCCAGATGGAGCTCATCCAAGTCATCCAGTAGGAAGTTTTTGCAAGCATGGTGCTGCCCTTTTATGACAAAAGACATCTTTCTGCTGAAGAGCAATCACATGAACAAAAGATTAATAATGTGATAAAGAGTGTGATAAAGTTTCTCAGGAATATCTATTTTGTTAAGAATAGACTGAAGTTAGACCATCACCTTTTCAGCTGTCTAGTAGTGCTCCATTATTTTTTTAAATTGGAGAGAAAATATGCATATGTTCTTGAATATGATGTGGTTTTGTGTAGGTTTGGGCTTTTTTTCCTTGAGAGAAAGTCTATTTTATTCAAAAATGTTCCTTTCCCCCCCCCCATTAATAACTTTCCTTTCTCCCACATCCAAGGGGAGGTGCAAGGGAATTCTTACATGTATTTTTAAATTGTCCACAAAAAATGCCATTCTTTTTTGCTGTCTCTGAAATATATCTACAGATACAGTCAAGTTTCCCACCCATCTAGGAATACTGTGGCATTATAATATCCTTCCTATCCCTGCCCTTTCCTTTCCTCCATGTTTAGTTAGTTAGGTCCCCTTACCTTTTACTCATACATCAAACCTTCCAACACACTTATCTTTGTCACTGTTCATTCTATTCACTTTATTTTATTTCCATCCTCTTTATATTGAGTTGCCCAAAACTAATCACAGTTTTTGAAGAGAAGACTCACCAGGGCTGTGTACAGAGGAATTATTATCTCTGTAGTCTTGCAAATAATTCTGCTTCACATCCCAGTATGGTATTTGCCTCTTTGTGCTACAGTCTCTCACTGTCAGCTCAATTTAATCTGTCATCCACTATCACTCCCCAAATAAGTCCTGTAGCACTTCCCCTTCAGTAATAAAAACATAGAAAAATGTTTGAAGTAGAAGTAAGTTATCCCCTTGGGTGGCTCTTTGAGAAAACCAGGGTTTTAATACAGTCGCAAAGATATATTGAAATAACAGCCTCACACTCTGCTTCTACATATGCGTCATCTTGCAGCTCTAATTGTAAGAGTAAAATCAGATAATAGCATTTCCTGTTTGTACATATTTCCTTAACATTTGCTGGTTGCAATCCTGGAATACCCAGAGCATTGATACTGTGGAGGAGTGCCATATCTACCTTTATAGTTCATACCTTCTAGATTTACAGCTCAGAAGTCCTGCTGTGATTTAAGTATTTTGGAGATATGTGCTGTGAATGTTGCTTTAGGTCCTTGATACTTTATGGAAATTGAAAGAATTCTACTGAAAATGGAAAAAACTAGGACATGACTTGAGTCATAATTTACCACCTCTAATTTTGGAGAGCTCTTCACTGTCCAGAATGGATCTCTTTCAAGCATATTTTAGAGTAAGTGTTTTCTCACAACTACCTGTCTTTCTTTTCTACTGCTGAATTTATTTAGAAGAATTTTGTTGATATTCTGTAGAGTGTTTAATCTTCTTTTTCTTTTTGGTCAATCAATTGTCCTTCCAGAATAACAATCCTTTCCTTTTTAGTCCCTCTGACTATTCAACTTAATTAATCATTGTGAAAAACACCAGTGAGAATTTGTAAACATTATGTGAGGGACTACAATGAGCATGTGTTTACCTTGTAAGGGCTACAGGAATTGCGGTGTATCAAACCATACTGTGTTGCATGTTTTGATGGCTTGCTATTTTAGAACTCAGCCATTGTCTTTTCTTTACTTATTGTGGATCAATCTAAGGCTGCTAAACCTCACAAAAACACTTTCCTTCTTCTACATTTTGAAGTTTCCCTAACAATTTCTCTTTTGCTCACCCTGAAGGAAACCAAGCACCACAAACTGCAGATGAGCAGTCCTTGGAATTGCTCAAACCACCAATTGCAGGAACTGAATGATGCAGGAAAAAACCACTCCATAAATATTGCAGAGTACTGGCATTTTTAAAGTGCTCCCTCAGTACCTGCTTGTAGCTTAAGAGCGTGCATTCAGAAGGCACACCACCCTGATATTGATGGGAACCTTTCTGTGGGCTGCACAGTTTGTTTACTGAGCCTCTAAGCTCTTGAAGTGAACCCTCACTGCCACAAAGAGCTCTTAAAATTACATTTAAATTGGAAATAGAAATCTCCTCAGCCCTGACATTGGAGCACAGTTCCCATGCCTGTCTTCTCTCACTCAGGAAGTTGCTGCAACATGAAACCCTCTTCTGATTGTTCCTCCTCCAAATGCCTCTCTCAGCAGCCTGAACTGCACTATTTCCCTGTGAAAGGAGGAAAAATATGGGAATCTAGGCAAGCAGAACAGTCCTTGTGCTTGGACTGAAAAAGCAAGGTCAAGAGGGGTCTGATTTTCCCAGCCACTGAAACTTCATCCTTTGTCTTGGCACAGGAACCTCTAATGTGCAATTCCCAGGTCAGTAAACTGCTGCAGCATAACCAAGGACTAAAGAGAGCTCTCAGGTGTGCTTTAGGGCTCATGGGAAGATACATTTCCAGCAGTTTAGTATTGCAGAACCAGGCAGTGGTGAAACCACATATATATACACCAGTGTACAGCTCTGAACATGCAGTTAAATCCAGAAATAAAAAAAGCTAAATCTTCTCAGCTTAACAGGATGATACAGTATCACAATATCACAGTAATGATGAGGCTGGAAAAGACCTCAAAGAACATCCAGTCCAACCTAAAACCAACCAAGTAAACCTAACATCTGACATCTAGATCGTGCCACTCAGCACTTCATCCAGACTAACCTTGAGCACCTCCAGAGATGGCAACTCAACCACCTCCATGGGCAACCCGTTCCAAAATCTGATCACTCTTTCAATAAAAAACCTTCTCCTAATGTTGAGTCTAAACCTCCTGCATTGGACCTTAAGACTGTGACCCCTTGTCCTGTCTCCAGTGTCCAGGGAGAAAAGAATGACCCCCGCCTAACTATAACTACCTTTTAGGTAGTTATAACTGTATATTATGACAATAATACAACTGTATATGACAATAAGGTCACCACTGAGCCTCCTCTTTTCCAGGCTAAACAGACCCAGCTCCATCAGCCTCTCCTCGTAGGGCTTACCTTCCAGGCCCTTTACCATTCTAGCTGCTCTTCTCTGGACTCGCTCCAGCACCTCAACATCCTTCCTAAACTGAGTATTGAACACAACATTCCAGGTGCTGTCTAACCAGTGCCTAGTACAGGGAGAGGGTACCCATGAACAAATATGACCATTGATTGCTAGACTGTACTATAGTCAGCGGGAAGAGTTTGAGGAGAAAATCTTTGTTAAAGAACTTTGAACAAAGCTGTGATAGGAAGACATTTTTACATCATCTCTGTAGAGATCTTTTTTTCTGCCTGGAAATTAGGTCAAGTGATAGGATAAGATGGCATCAAGTTGTTCCAGAAGAAGTTTAGGTTAGAGATTAGAAAAATCAGCTTCACTGAAAGTGTCATCAGGCTGCCCAGGGAGGTGGTTGAATTGCCATCCCTATACATGGTCATAAGTCATGTAGATGTGGTGCTTAAGGACATGGTTTAGCAGTGGGCTTGGTAGAAGCAGGTTAACAGATGGACTTGATTATCTTAAAGGCATTTCTCAACCTACACAATTCAATGATTCTTAACCATTTCAAGAGTGTTCTAGAGCAGACATACACAGAGTGTGCAGGGCAAAGCTAAGTTTGAGAGTTTCATTTGCAAGATGTCAGGTGATATGATAGCATGAAGTGACTCTAAAGGGTTCAGATATCTCCTTTGGCACTGATCAGTAGTTTAGCTTCTCCTCTTGGAAAAAGAGTTTTTTGGTCTGCACCAAGAAGTGGACTGAAGAAATGTGAATCAGAATGTTTGAGTTCAATGTGAACATTGGCCATCTGCAATAATTCACTGGCTGTGAATATAAGGCTGTTTAAAGGAATAGGCAATTTATCTCCTAAGTGTTTAATAAGGTGTCCTCAGAAAGGCAGTTGCAAACTGACTCATGGTCATATTACTTAAACAAGAACATTGTTTGGTTCTGCTTGGAAGGACAAGGAGTGCTGGCATTTCTATCTGACTTGAAAGGGGAAATATAAAATCCTGAGAGGTCCACTACAAAGGCAGGCATGCCAGAACAAGATGGTTGCTTGCTTTCATTCAAGTTCAAGTTTATAGATTTCTTACATGAATTACAACATTAGAATGATCTTCGTCTTGTAAGAAGAGTGGTGATATGGAAGGACTTACAGTGTTGTCAGACAGGTACAAAAGTGTGTGCTCTTTCGGTCTTTCTTTTTCTTTTATTTTTTTTTTTTGGCCTCAGAGTTGTCTTCTATAAAAAAATTCCAACAAGTAATTTTTAGTGAAAAAAGAAAACAGCATGAAAATATATATAAGGAAGAGATGAGTGGCTATGTTGAGTATTTCACAAGCAATGCCAAATAGTTCTGTCCTTCTGAATTTCACAGAATCACAGAATTGTTGCAGTTGTAAGGGACCTCTAGGGGCCATCTAGTCCAACCCTCCTACTAAACCAGGAATGCCTAGAGCACATCACACACAGGACTGCATCCAGGCATGTTTTGATTATCTCCCGAGAAGGAGACTCCAGAACCTCTCTGGGCAGCCTGTTCCACTGCTTCATCACCCATGCAGTAAAACTTTTCTTCAACTCTAGATGGAACTCCCTGTGTTCTGCCTTGTGCCCACTGCTACTTGTCCTGTCCATTCTCCTCCTCAGATACTTATAAGCATGGGTAAGTTCCCTTCTCAGTCTTCTCTTCCCTAGGTTAATTGGCCCATCTCTCTCAACCTTCCCTGGTAAGAAAGATGCTGCAGACATTCAGTGACCTTCTTACCCTCTGTTGGACTCTCTCCAATGGTTCCCTGTCTCTCCAGTGGAGAAACCTGTGAACCTGAATGCAGTACTGCAGTTGTGGCCTCACCAGGGCAGAGTAGAGGAGGAGGATGACCTTCTTAGACCTACTGATGACGGTTTTCCTAATACACTCTAGTATACTATTGGCCTTCTTTGCATTTCAAGTCTTTCCTTTCTGTCTGAATTTTCTTATGTGGGTTTTCTTATTGAAAATGATCTTTCTCTGGGATAGTTATTGCAAAATACCTGAAAGAACATTTTATGGCTCATGTTAGGTGCAATGCAGGTAGAGCAATATGGCTTGCTTTGATTTTTCCTTTGTCAGGCAGTATACCAGGATTCTGAAACAGAGCAGCTATACTGCCTAGTGCTATCCTGCAAACATTCAGCAACTTCTGCCAAAGGCTGCATTCCCCCACTGAGGTCTGTGGCTCACCAGGACTGACCAGGGGATGATCTGATGCATGCTTGTGCAGTGATCTTCTTTGCACTTCAAACACAGCTGCTGTCAGAATCTGGACAACGTGAAAAGCTATGTTCAGTCTCTGATCACTTCTCTCCACCACCATTCCTTTCCTAGTTTGGAGACAGATTGGAGCATTTCCTTCTTTTGTTTATTTCACATGGGAACAAATGTTTCATTTCCCTCTGTCCCAGCTGCTCTGAAAGGTTTTCTAGTTTCTCCAGAAAGTATTATGCAATCTTGCAAGGCAAGTCCTTTTTTCTTTTCAGCTCCATGTCTTTACTATGTATTGTAATCTGTCTGCTCTGATTAGGTTCATCTTATAGAATCACTGCCAAATTCTGTTTTATGCAGCAGTGTTTAGTCTTCAGCCTGGGAACTGCGTACAGCCCTTTTAAAAAGTTCATACATCAATATCAGTCGTGACTAATCACAAGAAGCTTTGGATGGCAAGAAGAAGAAGAAAAGCTTGAGATTAGCTGTGCAAGTAGCAGGACAAAGGCTGCATGCTTTACTCTCTCCATACTTCCATTGCCATCTGTGAGAGCTGTGTTTGAGATTACAGCTGAAGATCTGATTTCTAATGTAGTTCTACAGGCCAGTGTCATCAAGGACTGGATTCTGCTTCTGTTAAAGACCACCACTGTTGATTGCAGAAGTGACCCCATGTTTACATTGAATGTATTACTTTGGCAAAAGTAGATCTAACCCATCTAATCCTTCTTTATAATAAAACAAGACGATTCTCATTTTCTCACATTTTCCTTAAATATTCCAGATCAAAGCGATTGCTGGACTAATTGACAATAGAAGTAATTATTCTTCAATTAGTACTTATATTGAAGGGGTGTGTGGAATCCAGGATGTCTGGGGGTGTACACACACACAGTTACAGAGATCCCTAAGCAGCCCTGGAAAAATTAGTAACTTTACAAAGCTGTGTTTTATAACGTCATCAGAGCTTGGTTAAAATTTAAGCATGGCAGAACAATGGAAGAAAGTGGCAAACATTTCAGTGGGAGAAGTTGTCATAATTTTGTGTCTGGGTACAGCTGTGGTAGCTCCACTGGTGGTGATGCCTTGCCGTAAGAATGGATGGGTAATCCTGCTGCCAAGAGCAGAGAGCACTGAGAAGCCACCTTTAACATGGGAGCTGTGTTGGCTGAGGAGGCCACTTAGCAAATTCTTGAGCATTCAAGGGCACTCTCTCGCAATCCGATCTTCAGTTTTCCAAGCACAGGGAGGAGAAGAATGTTTCACTGTCCAGAAGGCACCCGGGCCTTTAGATAAATGAGATTCGGAACAAATGTTTCCATTCATATCAGGGGCCCCTCCTCATGGCGTCGTCACTGATCTGTAAAACCGTCTTTGTAAGTACTTTCTAAAGCATAATCTGAGCTTTAATACCATTTGTTTGAATGATTCCAGTGCAATTTTTGTTTTTTAAAAGTTTTGAGAAGTGTCACAAGTAGAAAAAGGTTTTAACAGAAACCTGAAGCCGCAGACTGAGGAAAATTTCCTCACGACTGTTCCTGTTGTGGAGAAAACTGGAGAGAAATCAAGTCCAAAACACTGAGGGTCATGTGAATAGCTACAGAGTGGAATTCAGGGTCTTCGTTTCAGTAATTGCGGTGAAATTACTCCCAGCAGAGGCAAGGAGCAGATGAGAAGTTTTAAAGGCCCAGGCAGGCAGTAACAGACCTCTACCTGGAGAGGTCCTGAGCACTGAATTAGCTCACAGAGTGGGGCTTTTCTTTATAGTACAGATTTATCTTTTTCTTTCACCAGCTACAAGTCCACAACAGATACAGAGGGAGATTTACAGGGAATGGGATTTTTTTCTTTTTTGTCTAAAGCCCAGGGGAAAACCAGCAGCCCTGAAATGGTAGGAGTGGAATAAAATGGAAGTGTATGTATGTATGTAAGGATGGTTTGTTCTTTTTTTTTTTTTCCTTTAAAAGAAAGCTGAAATCACCTTAGTGAAAAGTCACATTCACCACTCCTAGTGAAGCTGCAGACCAAGGTTATGTTGCAGCTACAAAGAATTTGCAAAACAACATTTGAAAAATGAACCATTCTTTCACATATATAACTTAGTATATAATCCTCGATCATAATTATAGACAGATTTGGCTTCAAGCTATTATTGAATGCATTGTCCTTAAAGATAATCAGGGACATGACCACTAGTGAAACTGTGATGGAAAAGACTAAACACTGCAGTTCATCATGTCAGCTCTTAAAATGGCTGAGATATGCAAAAGTGCATGCTTTATCCAAGAAGTACAAATAGGACAAAGAGAGGAAGAAAAACCCCAACCATAAACCAAGACAAGGAATCAGGTGGCTTTGCAGACTGCTGTGTTTGAGGAACAATTTGACAGAGACAGAGCAAGATGATGATAACTTGAATAAAGTATAATTTGTCATGATTACCTCTTTCGTTTTTTTCCTTCCTCCCAAAGCAGTGCAGTTTGCAGTTTGCACCCATTGCAATTTATACCTGGGTAAAAAGATGGCTTGAGTAAAAGATAGTTTGCTTGGGAACATACTTGGGCAAAAGATAGCTTAGCAAAGTAAAGTATAATTTAACACCTTCACTTATCTGTGTCTGCACTAAGCATTTTAGATGTCTTGAAACCTCAGTTAATGAAGCCCCTTGCAAAAGTCCATTAAATGCCTTGTAGGTGGGATTCATTTCTTGAAGGACACCAAATAGCAGGGAGGGATGACTTCTGATTGCAGTATAATTCAGATAATGCTATACTACTTCATCCTGAGGCAAATGCCTCATATACATGCTGCTGCAGCACTACCATTAGTCAGCCCTGTCCACCTCTATAATTTTTCTATAGACAAAACCCAGATATACTCTAAAAGTAATGTGAACAGATTATTGTGTTGCTTTTGACTACCCATGCTTTCACTTTGTAGGCCATGCCACCCAAAGGTAATGGTACTGATGTAGTTGTCACTGTATATAAAGATGCACCTAGGCAAGAGGTCAGAGAACATAGGGAGTTTGTAATCCTGAGATCCTGAGCAGTCTAACAGTCAGCTGTGGGAATATGACAATTGCCTGTTACTCTGCATTACTATATAGAAGGGACACAAAGAGTCCTCCAAGGATGTGGGTGATTAATATAAGCATTTTGTTTCTTCTCTGAATTTAATTCTCTTTCTCTCAGTTTGGGTGAGCAGCATACAATATCTGGCTCCAGTAGAGGAACCTGTTGGAGATGCCATGCCATACTCTTAAAACTTTGAGTCATGTTATGTTGTTTAACAGGTTTCAAGAGCCATAATGTAGCATTTTAAAAGATTGCAGCATGTGCAACACACTAAAATCCCCGATCCGTAGAGCTACTTTTTCTGCTTGTCATTCCAGGCTGCTTTCCTGTTACTTGCTCTCCATTATTTTCCTTGTTTTGCTTCCATAGATCTTCCACCAGTGTGATTAGTTTTGACACTAGCAGCCATCTAAAAGCATGATAGACTTTTAAATCTATCAGGATTTAAAACAGGAAGTGTCCTGTTTCCTCCTTTCTACATTCCTACAAAGAGCACTGAGCCTCCTGTGCCCAGCAGGCCTCTTTGTAATGGCTCTATGCACAGCCCAGGCAGAAAAAAAAATACAGTGAAATTTCAGACCATATGTCCTAACACTGCAGCAACATGCATTTTGCTTGAACAATGGATCTTTTATTATAACCATTTTGTCGATGTCCTCAGTGAGGCTCCACATTACAGATGTGGGCTGCTGAAGCAACTTCAAATGGCTGGCTTAGAGTTGGACCAGTACCTTCATCTAATTTAGAGCTGCCTAGGGGCTGCAAAGCATCTCCCTTTGTGCCTTTTTCCTTTCCACTATTTGTCTTGCACTCCAAAGATTAGGTCCACAGAAGTATTTGAGCTCCTTGCTCCTTGATATCTGTGCCAGCTATGTGGCTACGCAAGAGATAGATGACAAGTATCTGTTACAGAGCCAGGCCTGAGAATTCTGATCTCTAGTTTATCATGTATTGATAATAACAGGATTGAAAAGTGACTGCTGTGAAGAAATATTTACATGGCATGAAACACCTGAGCTTTTGCTCTGCTCTGGAGACTTCAAAACAGTACAGACAATCTTGTTAATTGAATAAATTACAATGTTTCCATTCCTCCATGCTGAAGTCTGGCTGCTGTCAGGCCAGAATGCAGCAAGGAAAGTGAGTTTTGGATCCTTGCATTTGCACACTGAGGTCTTCCAGTGCCGGGGTCCTAAATGCTTTTCCTTTGCAAACCAAGAGTCTCCACTATTAGCTGCACATGATCACCCTCCTTATGGTGACCTAACAATGTTAGGTGAAGTGCTTTCTGTGTGGTGCATGTTAAAATAATTTAAATAAATATCCATGGTTTTTTGTCTGTGTTATTTCTTTTCTTCTGTTTTGGTATCTGTTCAGTTCTTATTTTCCTGAGAAAAATCAAAGGAACAAATCTTTACCTAATGGGCTTATGAATTCATTCTTCCAGTTAAAAAGCCCATTAAACAAGACACTCTCAGGAAGGGGTTATTGGCATTAACCTCTCCATGTTAGGCCTCCAGTTTGTGTTTTAGCCCAAATTATGTAGTAGACTTTACCCTGAGCTCATGGCTTCCACTGTAAATGCAAAGATCTCCCTCCACTTTCTGTAAGAGTGTGTAATTTACATCCCTTGAGAGCTCTGACTAGGGGCACAAGCCCCAGGAGCTCTCCAAGCAAATAGGTATTTGCAGAGATAACTTGAGGAGCACAAATGGGGTTCCTGGTTAATGAAAGTTGGGTGCTTTCACAGAATCACAGAATTGTTGCAGTTGTAAGGGACCTCTAGGGGCCATCTAGTCCAACCCTCCTACTAAACCAGGAATGCCTAGAGCACATCACACACAGGACTGCATCCAGGCATGTTTTGATTATCTCCCGAGAAGGAGACTCCAGAACCTCTCTGGGCAGCCTGTTCCACTGCTTCATCACCCATGCAGTAAAACTTTTCTTCAACTCTAGATGGAACTCCCTGTGTTCTGCCTTGTGCCCACTGCTACTTGTCCTGTCCATTCTCCTCCTCAGATACTTATAAGCATGGGTAAGTTCCCTTCTCAGTCTTCTCTTCCCTAGGTTAATTGGCCCATCTCTCTCAACCTTCCCTGGTAAGAAAGATGCTGCAGACATTCAGTGACCTTCTTACCCTCTGTTGGACTCTCTCCAATGGTTCCCTGTCTCTCCAGTGGAGAAACCTGTGAACCTGAATGCAGTACTGCAGTTGTGGCCTCACCAGGGCAGAGTAGAGGAGGAGGATGACCTTCTTAGACCTACTGATGACAGTTTTCCTAATACACTCTAGTATACTATTGGCCTTCTTTGCATTTCAAGTCTTTCCTTTCTGTCTGAATTTTCTTATGTGGGTTTTCTTATTGAAAATGATCTTTCTCTGGGATAGTTATTGCAAAATACCTGAAAGAACATTTTATGGCTCATGTTAGGTGCAATGCAGGTAGAGCAATATGGCTTGCTTTGATTTTTCCTTTGTCAGGCAGTATACCAGGATTCTGAAACAGAGCAGCTATACTGCCTAGTGCTATCCTGCAAACATTCAGTGACTTCTGCCCTGTGTTGGACTCTCTCCAATGGTTCCCTGTCTCTCCAGTGGAGAAACCTGTGAACCTGGATGCAGTACTGCAGTTGTGGCCCCACCAGGACAGAGAAGAGAAGGAGGATGACCTTCTTAGACCTACTGGTCACAGTTTTCCTAATTCACTCTAGGATACCATTGCCCTTCTTGGCAATAAGGACACGTTGCTGGTTCATGGTGAATGTATTGTACACCTGGATCCTAAGAACTTTCTCTTCAAGGTTACTCTCCAATCGTCTATCTATATTGGCTGTTCCCTCCCAGGTACACAACTCTATATTTACTTTTTTTTGAACCTGATTAGTCTTCATTGCCCAACTCTCCAGCCTCTACAAGTCTTAGTGAATGGTAACTCAACCCTCTGCTGTGTCAGCCACTCCTCCCAGCTTTGTATCATCAGCCAATTTGATGGGGTTACTTTCTGTCCCTTCATCCAGGTTGTTGATGAATATTTAGAAAAAGATATATATAAATACTAGCCACTGAGGAAGACTGATGGTCATAACTTAACTCTGCAGTGTTGATCATAACCCTCTAAGCTCTGTATGCAGTCTGTTCTTGATCCACCTCATTGTTCAGTTATCTAACCCTCACTGCATGAGTTTGCTAATGAGGATGTTATCGGAGACAGTGTCAAAGGCTTTGCTGAATTCGAGGTAGACAACATGCATTGCTCTCCCCTCATCTACCAAGCCAGCAATTACCTCAGAAAAATGTATCAGATTAGTAAAGCACGATTTCCCCTTGAATTCATGCTGTTTTCTTCCACGTAGTTAGAGATGACATCCAGAACAGTTTGTTCCATTGTGTTTCCAGGGAGGGAGGTGAGACTAAGCCACCTTGTTCTTCATTCTTGCCTGCTTTGAAGACTGGAGTGACAGTGGCCTTCATCCAGTCCTCAGACACCAACCCTGTTCTCCACAACCTGGGCAGGTGACCCAGCAATCACATCCAAAAGATACCTCAGCACTTTCAGGTACACCCTATGATTTTATGGATCTGTCCAGTTTGGTTGAGGGGTCTCTAATCTGGCCATGCTCCACCAAGGGAGAACCTTCCTCTCTCCAAACCTTATCTCTTCCCTCTAAGCTGCAGGCTTCATGAGGGCTGGCTTTAGCAGTAAAGACTGAACAAAGAAGATGTTCAATAACTCTGTTCTTCTCTCTGTTTTCTGTGCTAGGGTACCTGCCTAATTTACCACATTTTCCCTAGTCTTCCTTTTTGTATCAATACACTGAAAAAAACCACCCTTTTTGACTTTGACAGTCCTTTAATTCCAGCTGAACCCTAACTCTCCTCATTGCATCCCTACATTCTCTGACAACACTCCTAGATTTCTCCCAAGTGGGCAGACTTCTGTAAATTTCTTCCTTCCTTTTGAATTTTTCCAGAATACCCTTACTCATCCATGCAAGTCTTTTGCTTCTTCTGCTTGATCTCTTATTTGTAGGGATGCATCAATCTTGAGCTTGGAGGAAGTAATGAATGTTTGAATATTGACCAGCTTTCATGGATACTCTTACCCTCTAGAGCCTTGACCCATGTATTCTGCCAAGTAGATCTTTGAAGAGGCTAAACATATCTCTTTTAATGTCTTGGGTGGCAATCCTGCTTATTCTTTGCTTCTTCCTTGCAGGACACTAAATTCCACCATTTCATGGTCACTTCAGCCAATGTTATCCCCGATAATCACGTCCACCAAATCCTTTGGTTATTAACACCAAGTCCAGCAGTATACCTCTCCTTGTAGTTTTCTGCAGCAATTGTATTAGAAAGTTATACTCAGTGCTTTATCTTCTGGATGGAGCATGTCTAGTTTTGTTGCCTTCTCTGCATTAGACAATCTTCATTGATTCAAGAAGTTTTGGATTGTGGTATTTCCACGAAGACATGAGATGACAAGGCATAGTGATGCAGTTCCCTTTAACATACCTGCAGGAATTAACCACTCTTAAGGTGATGCCATTTTGAGTTCTGTCTGTGGTTTAGTCTTGTGAGTAACAGCTGTAACCTGAACATAGTAATTACTCTTTTCTCCAGGGAAAGATGTTACTAGTTGTTAAGACTAATTATGTTTTTATAGGCTCAATGGAGTAAAACCCCAATAGCTTTTAGGCCGAGAGGAGGTGGAAAAATTGTATGTGAGATCTGTAGCCAAACAAGAAAAAATATTGTTTAAATTTCAAATAGCCTCACTCCTAGACATAGCAACTGTTGTTCCATTGGGATGGAGCAAAACATGCAGTGTGAACCCATACTGTCACCTGCAGTCTGTATTTAGGTTTTATATTTGCTCATGCTTAAGAAGAGTATGTCCCACAGTTCAATTAAGATGCAAAACAATACAGCCTCTGTGGCCAGTGATCCCCCAAGCACAATTTGGATAAGGTTAAACCTGGAATACTCATGTAACACCACCCAAATATGGAGTTGACATATTTATC
Source organism: Upupa epops (assembly GCA_013397515.1). NCBI lineage: Eukaryota > Metazoa > Chordata > Aves > Bucerotiformes > Upupidae > Upupa > Upupa epops. Next base: position 22,425 of record VZRI01011527.1, read on the forward strand.
TACTAATTATTTGTACGAAAACTGGGCTAAATGCTAATTGAGATCAGTGTCCCATTCTAGTAATTGCATTGTAGTGGGTGCTATTTAAACACAATACTAAAGGCTGCACATTGAAGAACTTAGGTTAGAAAACACAGGAAAGGCAATAGGTGGGAAAGGAAAAAGAAGCAAAATGGCTTGGAAACCATCACTGGAAAAAGCTGCAGGATTAAATATTGCCATACGAGTTTATTTCAGTGGTCTGGAAGCTGCTGTATCTGGTTCTGTATGAACTACCCAGACAAGAGAGGTTCCGTCCACCCATATTCTGTAGCTCAGGCTTGAACAGTATCTCTTCACTCTTTCAGCAGGTACTGTAGGAATGCAACTCAAGCTAAATGTGCAAATAAAGGGAAGAAGGAGGAATTACCATCTGCTGTGGAATGCAGTCTGGCATGCTGACTCCTGTGCACACACACACAGTCATTTATGTACACACAAAAGAACCCAGAAGGAGGTGAGAAGGAAAAAGTTTTTCAGCCTCACACTAAGTCTCACAAAGAGAGTGAGCAGTAAAGATTTGGAAAAGAATCTCACTGTGATTTGTGTTTCATATTTGCAGTGTGTGTTCAGGCTACCAAATTAAATCTGCAAGTCAGATAGGAGTCCATGTTTTCTTCTGTTTAGTAAGAGAAGCAGAACAGGGATGACAGAAGAAAATCACTTGCAAACAATAGTAGTAATTAAAAACAAAAATTTAAGCATTACCACCCCTCCCATCAATGAGTTTTATCTGAGTAGAAGAAAAATAACTCCAATGGTGGGCTGTATGCTTGCGCAGGATCTGAAATATATAAACCAGGTCCCCCAAACCCATACGCATTTTTAATCAAAACCTGCTCTTTTTGGTTCCTTTTTTTCCTCCACAAATGACCTGTCTTGATAGAGCACCCAAACCTCATTAAACTGTAATCAGTACTATACAAAAGATGGAAAATGAGAAGTGCTATTTAACGTGTTGCAACTGTACACACACTGTGTTGGACAATTCATTCTGAGGTTCAAGGTTAGATATGGCATAAGGAGTTCACCTCCTCCCCCGGTTCCAGTGCTAAACAGGGTTGGATTCTTGCCAGCACAAAAGAATCTGCAGTCAACTCCTTCAAGACTGAAAAATAAAGTTGGTGGAGTTTTTTTTTTTCCCTTGAGGAAAAAGAAAAAACAAGCTGAAGAAAAGCAGACAGCTGCTAACTAGTTGTCTAGCTGTCTATTTGTGGACATTTTCTTTCATCTTGTCATACCTTTTGTGCTGTTTGAAATGTTTGGAGCTTAGACTTGAAGAGCACTCAGTAGATTCCAGACTTATATTAAAAGAAAGAAAAAGAAAGGCAGAGAAGTTCTGACAACAGATGTGTGTGTTTGTGTGTTGGGGCCACATCATTCCAATCATCAGCAAGAGCATTGATTTTATTTTTATCCAAGTGAAGGAAATTTTTCTGACAAAAAAAAAGAGAAGGCAATAATGCCATTTGTAAGAAAAGCACACGTATCTAAAATGTAAGTAACAGGGATATGTTGTGAGATTTCTACACAACTACCAGAGGCCATTTGGTCAATCACATGTGCTGCTTTTGCTGTTCTGCTTTCACAAAATGGGTAAAGTCAATCTCTTTCTAGGCAGCTTTCATTTACCTTGAAATCTAAGTTGCTGGAAGGAAGCAAGGCAAAACTCTAATTAATGTTAACTATCTTCAATAAGCTTTACATCAGACTGGTGTACAGAATGTGCTAAACTTCTGCTGATTTTGTTGTCTTATGATTTGCAATGAGCACAGACAGGGATCTTTGGTTTTATGACTTCCAGATATGGCTCTGGAGCTTCTGATTCCCCAAATTTGCCTCTCCCTCTAGCACACAAGAGGATGTAAACCAGCTGACAAGTGAGGAAAAGCTTGGAAGAAACCTCTGTATTGTGGAACCCTTCTCATTCTGTCCTGTTTCAACTGCCCTTTCTGGCATCCTGAAGGCAGAAGGGCCACAGAGGTGAAGTGCCTGAAAGAAATTCCTGCCTGCTTGTGAAAATGGCTTGCATGTGCACAAGGGAAAGGTTACTCTGCTTCCTTCACCATCCTGAGAAGCAGGTAAAGCACAGGCAGCGAGTCAGCCTCCTAGAAACCCTCTGCACCAGGAGCTCATACCTCGACATGAGGAAAAAACATCTCCTGGTTCCAGCAGAGGATGAGTACAGTCTGCTGTGCTGTGTCTGAGGAGACTGCATTCAAGCCAAAGGTGCTGCCCTGCACCAGCCTATGCAAGTTCAACCTGACCAGCACCCCCAACGGATCCTGCTTCCCTACGCTGGCAGGGGGGTGTTCTGCTTAGGTGATCTTTTGAAGTTTCTTCTAATCTGTACTCTGTGATTCTGCTATTCTGCAATTCCATGATTCTGTTTGGGCTGCTTACTACAAGAAGGACACTGAGGTGCTGGAGCAATTCCAAGGAAGGACAACAAAGCCGGTGGAAGATTCAGAGCACAAGTCCTCTGAGGAGCAGCTGAAGGAACTGAGGGGGTTTACCTTAGAAAAAATGTGTTGATGAGAGACCTTATCACTCTCTACAACTTCAGCCTGTTTTCTTAAGTAAAATGCACTAAGACAAGAGGAAACAGTCTCATGTTGTGTCAGAGAGGTTTAGGCTGAATATTAATACTGATTTCTTTACAGAAACCATAAAGCATTGGAACAGGCTGCCCAGGGGACTGGTTGAGTGACCATTCCTGGAGGTATTTAAAAAACATACACAAATATGGTGCTTAATCACACGGCTTAATGTTGACCTTAGTGATTGGACCTGATGATATTAAAGGTCTCTTCCAAGAAAAATGATGCTTTGATTTTGTGCCGCCCTCTTTCGTCAGGAGAAAGAATGCTTTGTGGTCAAAAAAAAAGGTAGTAGTAGTCTTAGTAGTAGTCTGAGGTAGCAGTGTCCCAAAAGGGGAGCTTGCCTAAAGGTGCCAGGGAATCCCTAGCCCATTTCCATTGGTGTTTGTGGGTTTAGTGTTAGGCAGAGAGCAGCTTCTTTGCCACTCACCAAGAGGCTGCTGGGGCAGGAATGGTCCAGGTGCTGCATGGCTGCCTGTGCATCCTGTGACCCTCTGGACACATTTGTTAAGCAGAGGGAAGGCTGGAGAGGCAGTACTATTACCATTATTCTTGACCTTGTTTCTTCTTCTGGCAATGATCCCAGGATTTGAAGGTTGGGTTAGCCTGGTAGTTCATCACCTCTTGGATGGTTATTAAGGGTTATACTGTTTTGCCCTCTACCAGTAGCCTTTTCTGACTGTTCTTTCAGTGTCTGAAATACCAAAGCTGTGAGGTCAGTAAATGGAATTATGATGCTTTCCAACATCCTAGAAACCTGTCGGCTTGGTATCTCAGGTAATTCTTCTTGGTCCTGCAACAGAGAGATCTAGCTGCCAAATCAAAGGTATGACACTTTAATTTAAAATAGCCACACTGACTTATCTTTTTTCTTGAGGCAGAAGAAAGTGTTCAAAAGTAACTAACTTCCTGAAGCAATCCTATAAATTCTCTTTTGCTTCTCAGCTTTACCTCTCTAGCCACTGTGCCTACCAGAGGATGTCTGTTTCAGTGTGAGCATAAATGCGGCATAAGGGGAATCACATCTTCAAACTTTTGGTGGGAGAGAAGATCTCTGAACAAGAGGATAGCTTTTCCTACTGAAAGCAGATGTCTTTTTTGGAAACTCCTTCATTAGACTTTGAGTGAGGGAGAAGTTGAAGAGAGATGGAATATTTACATATAAAAGGTGACTCCAGTTTTGGGATCAGTTAGACGATTCAGGGTTCACTCTATACCACCTTTTTCTCACAGATTTTATAGAGCACTTGCTAGGATTAATCCCCCCATCAAGTAGATTATCTTTACATAGTGGCTGTATCTAATAGTACAGACTCTTATTATCACTTCCTTGACACTGTGCAGGCTATCTCCTTGAAATTCTTAACCCTTAAAGTACTTTAACTAGTATTTATTGTTTCTTCTCCACAGGCAATTTGAGATGGCAGCACTTGTATACAGACCCCACCTGTCCTCCTCCATAAAAGCACCATCTCTCCTCCCCACTTCTGTACACAAGGGGCCCACTGAGTCACATCAGTACCAAGCCTCTATTTCCTAAGCCTTTTCATCTCAAGAAATGTGCAACATTCTTGATTGACTTGGGTGGGCTGTAAAGCTCCTGTCAAATGCAAACATATTCCAGCTGCTGGGATTTTGATGCATTCAATTTGAGGGAATTGAGAAGGGGAATCAGTGGAATGGGCGATGAGAAGGTCAGGACTAACTGCCTAAGAAAAGATCTAAAAGGAACACAGGATAGAGAGTTACAAAGTGGCTTCAAGAAGATAACCTGCTTCAATGCTGTGTCTGTTGAGAGTAATGGGGATGTCTGAAATGAAAGTTTGGAAGGTCTGGGTGTAATCATGCTCTACCCTTTAAAATAACAAGTTACAGAGACGCTAGGAGTCCACATGTACCCACCCATGGGTCTGGTTCCTCTGTGCCTGTTCTCCAGAGACAGATGAGCATGAGTGTGCTACAGGAGACAGATTGCTAAGGTATATAATATTGAGGCATCTCTTGCTAACCAGTGAGTGAGTAGCTGATTCTGGCCATGCCATTCTTCCTGTGCTACCTTCTCTCTTCTGATGTGATCATTGTTACAGAACATGAATTAGGACCCAAATGTAAGAAGACAGAGATTTACTGAGAGGGAGTATCTAGACTGTGGTGATGTTTCTTTTTCACTGTTTGCATAATTGAGCAAAGTATGTTCTCCTTGCCAGCATCCTGTTCACCAAAATGACAAACTTTTCTGAGTTACTTTTCTTATAATTTCTAATAGTTTCTGGCCGAGTACAGTCTGCTTCTATGATATTGCACCAATTTCTGTCTCTTTCAGCAGGAGGAAGTGGTCAGAAATGTCATCTTGAATTGATCCCTGAATTGTCATGTGCCCTTGTAAGGCTGTGAGATTTTTAAATGTCCAAGGCTGCACTATTCTAGTCTTATTAGTGGACAAGATACCAACCTACTGTATGTTCAGTATTGCAGTCTGCCTGTGCCAGTTTCTTGTCGTGTTTTTGCTCTCTAACTGTGTGTGACAGAACTGAAATAAATGGAGCTGTATTGATTTTCATGGCTCTCCCTTATCTGAGAAGGACGAGATGGCCTTAGGTTTCACCTACCAGTTACTTAAACTTATGTGTCTGCTGGCAAGCAAGTGAAGTAGATACTTTCTTTTCCTATGAGCCATATATGTCTATTCTGCTGTTGTGCTGTCCCAGTATGAACAGGAGCAGTCCACAGCCCTTCCCTCATTAACAACAGGCAGTTACATGAAAAAATGAAGGACTGAGCAAACTAGGACTAAATGTGCTGGAAATATGAAAAGGGGAATGAACTTTGGCTGTGCATCAAAGAATTGAGGCATTCTGAAGCAGATTCCTCTTTCTCTCTGTGTTTAATTCAGAGGGGATTTTCTAGCTACAGAGTCAAGCTCTGGACTGTGTGGTTTCCTTCCTGCAGGAGGTGGAAAATCTTGGGTTCTCTGCAGAACACAACAAGCCGTAAATGGGTCCAGGACATGGGTGAGGTTCTGTGGAGATGACATCAGATCTTACTGTTGCTCAAAATGTACAATACTCTTGGACCTGACAGGTACCACTCCTACTGAATTCCATCCAGGGAGACTTGCTCTCCTCTCCTTTTCTAGATGTTCACATTGCCTGTTCTTAATCAACTCATGCTTTTCTAAATCCTTTTCTGCCTTGATCTCTCAAGATAGTTTCCCAGGCTGTCTCTACTGCTTACATTAACATGCTTCAGTCTCTGTCCCTTTTTTATTATGTCTGTTATCTTTTTTATTACTATTATTTTTATTACTATTACTATTATTTTAACCACACTGAACTGCTGTATATAACTAACTTTTCCATCCATAAGCTGTTCTCCTAAACACAGCCTTCATGTGGAAACATCCAAGAATGCCTCCTTTTCTGTTGAAATTCTGGAAGTATTACATCACCTAAACCTATGGTACTAATATAATTCAGTGTTCCTGCTGCATGCTTCTTCACACTTTGCCTCATATTTCCAAAACTGTCAATTTTAGCTTAAGTGCAAAATGATTTCTTTGGTATGAGTGGGCTTAGTCATGCTTACTCTTAAAATAATCAGCATTTACAAATAATTACTGCATTGATTTTGTATTGTTCTGTTGTAAAAAAACCTCATTCTGTAGCAATAAAGTACTTAATGTGCTTGTTCCATTCTTACGCACCCTTACTTGTTCTTATTTCATTTGCTTGCTGAGACCTGGAGTTATTAATTTTGATGTTAAAAGTTGTTGGACATGTCTTTCCTTTAAATCTCATGCCGTTTGCTCTGTGTGCTTATTATATCTGCTTCTTCCTTTTCTAGGTCTGACTACAGTTATAAATATGCCCAGTATATCATTTGATATTGTCCCCTTTTCCTTTGACAAAGCATAGTTGGCTTTTATCTTATGTTTTAAACTAGTAAATATGAGTGTTCATAAAAAATGACATATATAACAAACTTGTCTCAGATTGTGCAATCAAATTCAAGTGTGGCTGCCTTTAAACAGAATGTGTAGATTCTGTGATCGCCATAATTTCCTTTAATAGGGCTGTTGTGACTTGTCCCCTGTTACACTGAAATATACACTAGGTGTATTTTTAGTAATAAGACCACTGTTCATGAATATATACTAGTAGCTCTGTAGCACAGGTGGGAAATGACAACCCTGGAGCTCTGTAGACAAGATTAAATTGATAGGCTTTTCTTTGACAAACTGGTTTAACTGCAGGTAAAAGAATTGTCTCGAGTACACCATGTTCTGCTTATAATGCAGTGATTGGTGTCAGCTCATGCTACTGACCTGGTGGGATGTCTGGCTAACCTACTCATTTAGATCAAGTAGCCTGTCCATTTTAGAAAATACTTTTTCTTGCCTCTGACTTCTACCCTACTCATCCTCCAGTATTCCTCAGTGTTTCTGCATTCTGACATGCCTTTTTGTCTTAGCTGATGTAGAGTGTATACACACTCACACACACACACACACACACACACATATGAGATTCATCCCTGCACACATCCAAAAGGGGACCTATGTTTAATTCACCCATGACTCAGTTGCTCATGCTGTAAGACCCTTTGTGGGTAGTGACACTTCTAAGGGGTGGTGGTATTGCTCAGCATGTCACAGCATCATGGAATCACAGAATGTTAGAAGTTGGAAGGGATCTCAAAAGATCATCTACTCCAACCTCCTTACCAGAGCAGCCACATAGGAATGCATCCAGGTAGACCTTGAATGTCTCCAGAGAAGGAGACTCCACAACGTCTCTGGGCAGCCTGTTTCAGGGCTTTGTCAACTTCACAGCTAAAAAAGTTTTTTCTTACATTTATGTGTAACTTCCTATTCTCCAGCTTGCACCTATTGCCCCTTGTCCTATCATTGGACTGAAAAAGAGCCTGGTTCCATAACTGAAAAGAGCCTGGTTCCATTCTCTGACACTCTCCCTTTATGTATTATAAACGAGGTCACCTCTCTTTCTTTTCTTCTCCAAGCTGAAAGGATCCAGCTCCTTCAGACTTTCCTCATAAGGGAGATGTTCCACTACCTTCATAATCTTTGTGGCCCTATGCTGGACTCTTTCAAGCAGTTCCCTGTCCTTCTTGAACTGAGTGCCCTAGAACTGGACACAATATGCCAGATGTACTCTGACCAGGGCAGAGCAGAGGGGAAGGAGAACCTCCCACTATCTACTAACCACCCCCCTTCTAATCCACCCCAGGATGCCATTGACCTTCTCGGTCACAAGGACACATTGCTGGGTCATGGTCATCCTGTTGCCCACTAGGACCTCCAGGTCCCTTCCTTCTATGCTGCTCTCCAACAGGTCAGTCCCCAGCCTATACTAGTACCTGGGGCTGCTTTTAACCAGGTGAAATACTGAGCACTTGTCCTTGTTGTATTTAATTAATTTTCTCCCTGCTCAACACTCCAGCCTGTCTAGGTCCAACTGAATGGTGGCACAGCCCTCTGGTGTGTCAGTCACTCCTCCTTTGTGTCATCATCCAACTTGCACTCTGTTCCCTTACTCAGGTCATCAGCAAACATATTGAACACAACCAGTGCCAGCACTCTGTCTCGAGGGACTCAACTAGAAACAGGTCTCCAAGTAGACTCTCTGCCACTGACCACAATTCTTTGCCTTGTTTCCTTCAGTCAGTGGACAATCCAACTCACTGTCCAATCATCCAGACCACACTTCCTCAGTTTAGCTGTGATGATGCTGTGGGAGATGGTGTCGAATGTTTTACTGAAATCAAGATGGTTCACATCCTCTGCCCCACCTTCATCTATCCACCCGGTTATGTCCTCATGCCAGTTGGTTAGGCATTCAGTGAACTCAGACACAACACTGCATTTTTCTGCACATCCAGAAGCAATAAAATCCTGCAAATTCTTGTCTCCTGCTTCCTGCTTCTAGCACTGGACTAAAAATGTGTCATTGATGACATTTTTACTATTTGACTTTTGCATTTGAGCATGCAATTAAACACAGAGAATGATGGGTTTAGAGATAATGTTGATTACTCACACAGGGGGCCTAAACAGTGTTCTTAGAAGTGAATGAGCTGGAAGGTACATGTAGCAACCACACTGGAAAGCACCTTGAAAGTATTTGCTAAAGCACTGAAATTTCATCATCATGTGAAAAGTTTTAATCTCTTTTTCATTTTGCCTCATACTCATTTATTCTGGCTAGTTACTATAGAAAATAACAGCATGCAGTCACAGCAGGTATTTTCTGATACACATACACATATCAAAATGTATTACTGGACGTGGCTGTTTGTATTTTGTTGATTGATCCTGCTGTTAGTCATATTCCGTCATGTGACTGAGCTCATTCATGCTGTAGACATGGAGGGCATCAATTGGAAATGTGAGGTTACTCCAGTGGGGCTATGCAAGATGAAAAATGTATCCCTGTGAGGGATATGCATAGCAGTACTGCAGCATGTCCAGAAGACAATGGGTGAATATGTGTGAAGTCAGTGAAGGGGGCATCCAGCCGGCCAGGCCTACACAAAGCATGAAGAAAACTGTTCTTCAGTAAGAGGCTAGTATAAAGTCTCTTTTGTTTACTCTCCTCTCAGGATAAAGGTCGTAAATCTCACATTAAGCAGCTCACACTCACTATCTTCTTTCATGCCAGGAGGAGGCAGAATGACTTTTGGTTGAGGTTTGGCTGAACTGAGGCTTTCCAGTAGAAACCACACTTAACCATGGCAGGATATACAAGGTTTAAAGAACTTGCTTCTTGCTCACTTCAATTCTGCATATGTTAGTGTTGCAGTCTGGAGAAACCATAGAATTGTGATCTTATGAAAAATAGAACTGAGGGATGGTAATATTTGAATTATTTCAGGACATATATTCTATTCCTATATCATCAACACAATTGTTTGAAAGCTGTTTTTCATTTGTTCCTTACTGATGAAATGCAAAAGGTATCTCTTAAAGGCACATCTGGAGAGGGAACATTCCACACTAAAATTTAATTGATCACTGGAAGATCCAAGGCCCACTGGAAACAATGGGAAGGCTCCTGTTAAGTTTAGTGGTCTTTCAGCTCAAGGCCTAAATGTCTGATGCTCTGAATAATACCTGTCATAACTTCCGTACTTCTCCTTGCTGATAACAATTTTGTGTCTTGCTGTTGAGTCAGGAGAAGCAATGCAGTAATCTGAAGGACTTACCTAGCAAGATAGTAGTCCTGCTTAAAGCTGTACTTCTTGCTGTCCTCCAATCAGAATGCTCCAATCAGAATCAGATGACCATGTGGTGTAACTGTGCTGAACAGTCCCATCAGATCTCAGGTTTTTGTTCAATATTTTCTGCAGACCTTTAATGTTTATTCTTCTCTCTAACCCTATAGTTTCACTGCAAGTGGAAAGAGTTGGACTAGTGGTCTTTCTTCTTTTTCTTTATGACTTATTTGCTAATGTCTTGCACCCTAGTTTGCAGCAGAGGAAAACATAAAATGCCAATCTTGCTCCAAATGATTTCAGCTTCGACTCGCTTCTATTTTCCTTTTTTTTTTTTTGGTGTGTGTAGATGTCTGAAGCAAACACCAACCAAGGGAGAGTCAGATCCTATTGCAGCTTACTGAAAAATTCACCATTTGATGCTGTTTCGGAAAAATACATTTTACACTGTTTGCATCTAGTTTTGAATGCTTGAATTGTAGCTTATTTAATTTGGAAACTATTTGCTGTGTTCATTAATTTCTCCCTGAAGTGTATTCCCAGGTAAACCAATGTTAGTGTCTTTTTGCACTTTGAAGATGTTAGCCTCCCTTTTATTAAATGTTTGCTTACCTAATATGATGCTTATCATCACTGATAGGGTGCTTGCATCTTACTGAGTGGCCTGAGAAATGGGAGTGTTTGGTTAAAACAGTAGTTGAAGGATGTTGTAATTATTCTCCATACATTGAGCTGTATATATTCCTGCCTGTGCTGCTTGGAGTCTTGCATCAGCTGTGGTAACAGGAAGGTTTATAAAATCATTGCAATCTGAAGAGCAAATACTACAGGCTGTTTGCGGTTTTTCACCTAAGTCTGTCCTATGGGTCTGAATCAAACATTCAGAAAATCCAGAAGAAGCCGTTGCACAATCTATAAAAGACACCACAAAGTCTGTTTCACAAATCAGTTGTAACATTTGGGCTGGAGTAGACCCAAAGAAGGACTACAGGTCTGGTGAAGGTCTGGAGAATAAGCCTTACGAGGAGTGGCAGAGGCCACTGGGGCTATTTAATCTGAAGAAAAGGAGGTTGAGGGGAGAACTTACTGCTGTCTACAACTACCTGCAAAGAGGTTGTAGAGATGTGGGTGCTGAAAACAATACAAGAGGAAATGGCCTCAAGTTGTGATAGGGGAAGCTTTGGTTGGACATTAAGAAAAAGTGTTATAGAATCATAGAATCATTAGGCATTCGAAGGGACCTCGAAAGATCATCTAGTCCAATGCCCCTACCACAGCAGGATCATCTAGGTAAGTCACACAGGAGCAGATCCAGGTGGGTCTTTAACATCTCCAAAAAAGGAGACTCCACAATCACCCTGTGCAGCCTGTTCCAATGCTGCATTACCCTCACTGAAAAGAAGTTCCTTCTGATATTTATATGGAACCTCCTATGTTCCAGCTTGACCCTTACCCTATCACTAGAAGACCTTGAGAAGAGCCTGGCTCCATCCTCCTGACACCCACCCTTCACATATTTATAGGCATTAATGAGGTCAGCCCTCAGCCTCCTTTTCTCCAAGCTGAAGAGACACAACTCTCTTAGCCTTTCCTTGTAAGGCAGGTGCTCTACTTCCTTCATCATTTTTGTTGCTTATCAGGCATTGGAACAGGCTGCCCAAGGAGGTGGTTGAATCACCATATTTAGAAGTCATATAGGTATGGAACTTAAGGACATGGTTCAGTGATGGGCTTAGTAAAGTGAGGTTAATGATGGGACTTGATGATTTTAAAGGTCTTTTCCAGCCTAAATGATTTTATGATTCTGATTTACCAGTATATTCAGAATAAGTTATGATTGTGTGTCTGCATATTAACCCCAGAGCTTTTAAGATTTCATGCATTGCACTTCCTTCTCTAAGGACAATAATGAATCAAACACTTCCGGTAACATTGCAGAGAAATGTCATCAGTGCCTTCATCAGAATACCTCCTATCCCTAAGTCACTGTGTCACCCAGTACAAACAACTAGGAGCCAGTAGGTTAGAGGGCAAACCTTTTTCCTGTGAACCCTCTCTGAACAAGGTCCAATAATTTCAGGGTATTCAGAAACTAACTTTTAAAGACACTTAATAGTGGTACTTAAATACCTGTAAACCGAAAAAGGCCAGGATCTGCCTCTTTGCTTTAACAACTGGTGACCATAGATCTTTCCCTCCTCCCCCAGCAGTTTGTCTGAGACTAAGGAAGGGAACCACAACAAAAAAGAAGGTTTATGTCAATTTGTTTCTTATCAGAGGAAGTCTCCTTTATGATTAATTTGTAGAAGTAATTATCTGACAAATTGTCTCAGTGTGTAGAAACAGTCTGCATTTCCTTCCATCAGCCCAAAGTCATTATCGTTCTTACCAAGCTGGTCATTATTTTAAGAGGACTTCTATATTATTTGGTGGATTCTCCAAGTATAAGAAGGGAACTGATTCTTGTAATGAGTTTTGAACTCTCTGTGCTCTCTAAGCCCCAGTATCTTACAAAAACTTTCAGGAATAGTGTAGGAATAATAGATCAGATAACCAGTTACTTGCATGCAGATTTTTGTGGAGTCCAACTGCAAATTTATAAGTGTGGGGCAAAGTCTACAAAATTCAATTAGGCAGTTGGATCAGACTGTGACACAAGACAGAACATTTTTCTCTTGATCCATGTGAACTGTCCATATGTGCAGTAAATACTGAGTTCTGCCTATCAGTTTTCTAAATCTATTTTTGGAACCGTTGAAAATAACAGTAGGAAACCAATGCTATTTCCCCAACCTTCTCCCATTCTCAAAATGACTATTTGACAAAATTTTACTTCAAATCAGGACTTTTTGAAAAAAAATAAAAGTCAATACTACCTTTTATTGTTAATGTCAGCAAAGACATTGTTTATAGCCATCAAGGCATTACTGTTGTGGAAAGTCTAGAAATGGTATGTAGAGGGCTTCCGTGAGTGGTGTCCATGGACCTCATTAAAAACATTACTTTTCTTTCCTTTTAACATCCTGGTTTGAAGATTCATCTCTAAACTACATCAAGCAACAGGTTAGAAAAGAGGACCTTAACATTATCCAGCTCACTTCCTTTTTTTTTAAATCTGATTCTTCTTTAAAGAACTCTTGGATGGGTGATCTGTCATTTGTCATTCACCACTCGCAGCTTTTATTTTCTTCCAAGATAACTCATCCCAGAGGGATAGGGGTCAAACGTATTGTGGAATAACAACACAGATTGCAAGGCCAGTACTGCCTGGCTTGCTACATGACATCAGCAAGGAAGTAGCCTCCAGGAACCTGTGTTCCAAGCCTCCATTTATCTTCACCCTGTGATAGTGAATTACAGTACCTAGTGAGAGAAATCAAACATGAATTCTTTTTTTTCCTTTGCTCTGCAGCATGGAATCCAGTGTTGTTTCTTTTTGCCAGTGAAGAGCTTTGTATCAGGCACTGTGTTTGTTTAAGTAAACAGAAGGAGGCTTACCTTTTGCAGGTCATGTGAAATAACTCAAACTTAAGATCATTCCAAGATATATAATGAAACCAAGTTACACACACAGTGCCTTAAACCACAGGAAGCCGTAAGTTGACCTTAAGATATCAGGAACCCCGGAGCCATGGAAATTACTATGAGTAGCCAAACATTGCCTCTTTATTTAGCAATCCTGATGTGCATACTCACAGAATCACAGAATTGTGCAATCACAGCTTCATGAATCACCAAGTTCAACCATTAACCTGGCACTGCTGTGTCTCTACTAAGCCATGTGTCTAAGCACCAATATATCTGTCCTTTAAGTGACTCTGGAGATGGCAGCCTATTTCAATGTTTTACAACCCTTTCTGTAAAGAAGTCTCTTCTAGTATCCAGTCTAAACCTCTCCAGGCACAATTTGTGACTCCTCTTGTCATATTGCATGTTACCTGGGAGAACAAACTGAGCCCCACTTCACTACAGTCTCCTTTTACATACTTGTAGAGAGTGATAAGGTCTCAGCCTCTTTTTCTGCAGGCTAACCCTCCCTGCTCCACTTCCCTCAGCTGTCCCTCAAAGGACTCATGGTTTAGATGCTTCACCAGCTTTATCACTTTCCTGTGGACAAGTTCAGTAACTCAATCTTCTTGTAGTGAGGTGCCTAAAACTGAACACAGTATCTGAGGTGTGACCTGACCAGTGCTCAGTTCCTGAGAATGATCACTTCCCTACTCCTGTTTGGCACACCAGTTCTAATACAAGCTAGGACAGTGTTGGCCTTCCTGACCATCTGTCACAATGCTAGCTCATATTTAGCCAAGTAGAGTTGATCAATAACCAACCCCACGTCCTTTTCTACTGGGCATCTTTTCAGTCACTGCCTCCCAAGTGTATAATGTTGCACAGGCTTGTTAGGACCCAAGAGCAGAACTTGGCATTTGGCCTTGTTGAAGCTCATAGCATTCATTGTCTTTGACCAATTGTCCAAATTTCTTACCTTCAGGCAGATTGACACCTAAGTTGGTGTCATCTGCAGATTTTCTGAGAGAGCATCAGTCCAGTCATCCAGATCATTGATAAAGATGTTGAAGAGAACAGGGCTCAGTAGTGATCCCCGGGGAACAATTCAATTAGCATTACTTGCTAAATGAATTTAACCTCATTCACCATGATTCAGTTTTTTACCCAGTGAAGAGTATGCCTGTGCAAGCTTCTATGCAAAACTGTACAAAGTGTGTACAGACATGGCACACCTTTTGCATGCTGTCAGAACAGCTGAGTGCACAATTGCAGGCTTGCATTATGCAGATGTAGTTTGGTGCTTTCAGCTCTCCTTTTTTATGAACCCTGTCCCACAGTAGTACAGACAGCATTTTAGAAGTCCCCTCAGCATCCTGTTTTTGATGGCATTTCAAAAAATAACATTATTCTGAGTCTACCAAAGGGAAAAAGATAATTACTTAGCATGCACAAAGTAATAGGTAGGTTGGTTCTGCTGTTAGTATTTCTCTGGCAGTCAAGTTACAGCAGTGAGGGCTTGACCTATTGTGTAAAGCAGTGCTGGTTTACATCAGCTTGTGATCTGACTACCAGCCTCCAATACCATGGCTTTATCCTTAAAAATATCCCAAACTAAAACCAGGGTCTATTTTAGCCTGGTGTGCTTTTTCAGAGTTCACAAATCGATTTTGCTAGCTGTCCTACACAGATTACCTGTGTTGTTGAAAGAAGAAAGAAATAAACTTCAAGACTGCTGAAAAAAACATTAAGAGTGAGAGGAAAGCTTAACATATGACTGACATCCTTGTTAGGGGGCAACTTCACTGCATAAACAAATGAAGAAGCCATTATTGCTAACTTCTCATTTTTATGAAGGTCATGTCACTATCTGCCAGGTTTGCATTCCCTCTGACCAAAGAAAGACACACTTCTTGCCAGCATCAGAGAAACTGTATAGAGAGGTGAGTTTGGTTCTCCAGCCAGACATTAAATTATTCCTGACAGATTTTGTGATTTGACTGTCTGGAATAAACCTAAAAGGTTTTATACAACTCATGTTACTTTTATATATAAAATGCATGTTCCTGATCATTGTTTCTTTCTTACTGAGATTCCCTCAGATATTTGATCCATACTTCTTTTACCTTTTCATGGGCAGGCTTCCAGACCATGAGTAAGGAGCACATTGAAAAATATAACTACAAACAAATCTTTCTGGAGAAAGTTACCTGCACAGAAAAAAAATCATTATTTCTGGATTGTTCACCCTGAATAAAATGAAGTTGTTAACCAGAAAAAAAAATCTGCTAGCTCATAGGTCTCAGTGCAGCAGCTGAATTGAAGTTGGTAAACATCCTGGTGAATTAGGAGATGAGATGTGTCCTGCATAGCCAGGGGGAAGATCTTTCCAGGTCTCATCCCAGGCCAGGTTAAAGACAAGGCATTACTTAGAGAGTTCCAAGGACATGTGAGCTCATGAGATCACAGTCTTTCAGCTTGGCTTGGAAACTGCAGGAAAGTACCGACATATGCTGATATACATGTTAACATGGTTAGCATGTTCAGCATTCTAAGAATGAGCTCCTGGCTGTCACATCCCATGTGAAGTCTGCCACTGCTGTCACTGTAGCCCTTCATACTTCTAGTGTTCATATGCATGTTCAACACACCTTTTATAGGCACCTTTTTGGCAGGATCACTACTGTTAAGAGGAAAACACCAGTCTAACTTGCAAAAGGGGAGCTTGGTTTTAAAGTGTGCTTAGGCCAGATATGTATGAGACTATTACTTCCTTCTCTCTGCCACCTTATTCTACATTACAGAGGAAGGTGTTGATCAGCATGTGCTGAAGATTACCATTTTTTGGTAGTTCATGATTAAAGCAAATAGAATACAGCTTTACTTTTGGAACAAAATCAAAACTTGGCAACACACTGATATTGGTGGCACTGACTCTGCCAATAGCATAGGGCACATCTGTTGCTGGTGTGTATTTTTAGCTTTCCTGTGATCTTTATCTTCACAGAGTGCATTATGAGTTACTGAGAAGAAGGTGAGGTGCAGGTACTTGTAAATAAAGGCCAGAGGTGTCTTGTTAAGACCTACAGTCCCATTGCTTCAGAAAACATTGAGCCTGCTCTGGTCACAGAAAGCAAGCAGAATGATTTTAAGAGCTGTAAATTGTTTTTGCTTTTGTTTCAGAGGTATTAATCAAAGCCCTTTTGTTTTGCAGCTAATTCTAGAAAGCAGGTTGTCTGTTTTTATCTTTGTTGAACTGTGGGGGTATTGTGTTGCAATAAGCTTGATCTTGCTGCTTCTACAGTGCATGAATCATTATATTTACCACTAATTTATGCTGCAGTTGAACATAATTTCTTTACTTTCTCTCATACTCAGTCCCAATGGAGCTATGCAGCTCAGCATCTGAGCTTCACTCCTCATAAATGGACAAGAACCTTAAATATGCATCCAGACATGATCACGCTCATCTCCTCCGGCCCATTCCATTTCCCTTATAAAGAAACATAATAGAGCTTATTGTTGGTTTATGTCTGTGGTATTTGGATGCAATTAACATTTTGGAGTTCACTCCTTTCTGTAATAGAAGTGTCTTACACCTAAGAAAAATGAGGCCTTTCTCTACAATACCATTACATCTTCCAGAGCCCTCCTCCAGGCTTTCTTGTTTGTAAAAGTCAATCCTAGACTAGATAGATCATTGTGGAAATGAGAGAAAAGTTTAACACTATGAAAGTTGTTTTCTTTCAGCCAAGATTTCTTGCAAAAGCTCTTTTAACTGTCAGTGGCTCTGGTGGTATCATACCAGTGACTCCTAAGACTAAAGTACTGGCAGTTTTCTGTCACTGTATTTTGGTCTAGTGCTTGATGAGTCTCTGATTTATCCATTGGCATTTACCCTATTCTGCCCTATTGTCTTTTTAAGAGCTATTGGTTCCAGGTCTCTTGCATTTCTGACATTTGTAAGTGACAAATGAAGAAATGGGTTAATAGGAACCTCACAAAGTTTAGCAAAGGCAAATACAAAAACCCTGTTCCATGGGTGGGACAGACCCATGTACTGGGCCAAACTGGATGTAGTGAAATCTGCGTTGTCAAAAAGGACTAGCATCTGGGCTGTCTTAAGAGGCACAGACACTGACAGGGTTTCAGGACCCAGGTTGCAAAAGGGGATTGCTGCATTGAAGCACATTTAATGCCTCAGACTGTAGCCCAGAGAAGCTGTAAGGTCTTCATTGTGGGCTACAGTCTGCTCCTCTTAGCCTCTTCTCTGTGTGGAATGAACTGGATACTGCCTGGGTCTTATTCTGATTCACTCTGACAAACAGAGTACAAACAGAGCTTAAGAGTGTCACCACTAGTTATTTCTTCAGTTTTTGACCTTAGAAACATTTTTCACCCGTAGTTTATTTCTTGAAATAAACTCTGTTTTGATACTTTTCACTCTGAAGCCTTTAACTTAGTGACACTTTGCTTGAGTAAAACAGTAGCAGAAGAATTGTGTTTTTCAAGGAATCCCCTCCTGAGCTACAGATTATATGCTTGCACGCTTGTGAAATGGGATTGCTCAAAGTTTCTTCATTTGCTGCTGACAGCTGACAGCTGGTGATCGTGTGCTCACATGGCTTCCTGGTGGCTTCCTTGAGGCTTCTGCTGGCACACGCAGCATTGACTGCCACAAAACTCACTATGGGATCAGAGTTTGGATAATTTTGTAGCCTGTTAGGAATTCTCTTTTTTTTTTTTTTTTATTTTTACTGTAAGAGCAGTCAGAGCTTGGAACAGGCTGACCAGGGAGGTGGTTGAGTCACCACCCCTGGATGGGTTTAAAAGTTGTTTAGATGTGGTGCTTAAACATAACGTCCAGTGGTGAACTTGGTAGAGCGTGATTGATTATTGGTTGAACTTGATGATCTCAAGGGTCTTTTTCAACCTGAGTGATTCTATGATTTTATGGATAATCTTAAAGATTAATTACTGCTTGTGAGAAAGGCAATTCCAAGGTCCAAGGTGCACCATTTGTGTTAATTGACAGGTAAAGAAATGGAAAGGCTCCTTTATGTCCTCCTTGATACAGATTTCTTTCAACTAAGGATTTCATTTCTGCTTCTGAGGGACAGAAAGAAGATGTTGTATCCTTTGTTTCAAGGTGTTGCTGTTAGAACTTGATTTTTGGCTACCTTTAGGTTGCTACATCAAAGTGGGCAGTAAGAAATGAAAACACCGGGGTAACATAAGGAAAATGAACAAGAAAGAAAAAATAAAATAAAAAAGAAAAGGAAAAGAAAAGAAAAGAAAAGAAAGAGAGAGAGAAAGAGAGAGAGAGAAAGAGAGAGAGAGAAAGAGAGAGAGAGAAAGAGAGAGAGAGAAAGAGAGAGAGAGAAAGAGAGAGAGAGAAAGAGAGAGAGAGAAAGAGAGAGAGAGAAAGAGAGAGAGAGAAAGAGAGAGAGAGAAAGAGAGAGAGAGAAAGAGAGAGAGAGAAAGAGAGAGAGAGAAAGAGAGAGAGAGAAAGAGAGAGAGAGAAAGAGAGAGAGAGAAAGAGAGAGAGAGAAAGAGAGAGAGAGAAAGAGAGAGAGAGAAAGAGAGAGAGAGAAAGAGAGAGAGAGAAAGAGAGAGAGAGAAAGAGAGAGAGAGAAAGAGAGAGAGAGAAAGAGAGAGAGAGAAAGAGAGAGAGAGAAAGAGAGAGAGAGAAAGAGAGAGAGAGAAAGAGAGAGAGAGAAAGAGAGAGAGAGAAAGAGAGAGAGAGAAAGAGAGAGAGAGAAAGAGAGAGAGAGAAAGAGAGAGAGAGAAAGAGAGAGAGAGAAAGAGAGAGAGAGAAAGAGAGAGAGAGAAAGAGAGAGAGAGAAAGAGAGAGAGAGAAAGAGAGAGAGAGAAAGAGAGAGAGAGAAAGAGAGAGAGAGAAAGAGAGAGAGAGAAAGAGAGAGAGAGAAAGAGAGAGAGAGAAAGAGAGAGAGAGAAAGAGAGAGAGAGAAAGAGAGAGAGAGAAAGAGAGAGAGAGAAAGAGAGAGAGAGAAAGAGAGAGAGAGAAAGAGAGAGAGAGAAAGAGAGAGAGAAAGAGAAAGAGAGAAAGAAAGAGAGAAAGAGAGAAAGAAAGAAAGAAAGAAAGAGAAAGAAAGAAACTGTAGAGAAGACAGAATGGAGGACATGAACAGTGACCTTCTACTGCCCTAACTGCAAGTACAGCAAATAAGTCAAGCATGCATTTGAGAGACAGAGGTAAGGACTGCTTTGCAAACAGACGCAGAGCTCGATAAACAGAATGACAATAGGTAAGGGTCATTCTGTAGCTGTACCAAGCCTGAAACCTCTCTTGGCGGAAGAAAAGCAGTGTAGCTCTGTAGATAATTCTAATTTTGTTTTATCTCCTGCAGAATGACTTTGCTGCATTTTGTATAAAGCTTGATTGTACAAGTGGTTGCATGTTTTCCAAGTTTGGGAAAAATAGGTAAAGAATTGGCTTATCTCTGGATTTTTCTCAGATGAAGTAGAAAACAGTTACTGGAGATCTGAGCTGCTGCAAGTAGACCTGCCCTGGACCTGCCCTAAAGCAGATTTCAGAGGCATGAAAGAGTGTTAAAGTCTATCTGTGCTTGTTGTGTGCCCTTGACCACAGTAAGCCTCATCTCCATAGACAAAATAGCAGGCATTTGTTGAAACCTCAAATGTTTGAATTTAGAGGGAGACCTTTCCTATCCATTTAGTGGATACAACCACTCTTAATTTTTGACATTGTGGCATGAAGTGCAACTACTTTACCAGTCAAAATAAATGAAAAGTACATTATTAGGAATATTGCCACAGAGTGTTAAGTTTGTATAACACACACAAATTGTTTAACATACAGGGAAAAGGTGCAAGGTTAAAGAATATTCAGATAAATTAGATATATTCAAGTCAGCAAAGCCTTTCAACATTCACCTTGGAGTACTTCAAGAACTAGCTGAAGTGATCACTGAACTAGTAGCAATTATCTCTGAGAGCTCATGGAGGATGGGTGAGGTCCCAGAGGATGTGAAAAAAGTTAACAGAGTACCTATCTTTTAGAAGGCGAATAAGAAGACACATGGAATTATAGGCCAGTCAGCTTGACTTTGATACTGAGAAAAATGCAGAGGCAAATTATTGAACAATCAATTTGTAAACACCTAGAGGAAAATAGGGTGATAAGAAACAGCCAGCATGAGTTTGTCAAGAACAAATCACATCAGAGCAATCTCATTTCCTTCTTTGACAGGGTAACTGGCCCAGTGGATGCAGGGGGAAGAAGCAGATGTGATAGGTCTTGACTTTAGTGAAGCTTTTGACACACATCCACATGACATTTTCATAAGTAAACAGAGAAAGATGGTTTAGATGAAGTTACTATATGATGGATGAGGAACTGTTTGGAAAATCTGGCTTATCAGTAAAGCAGTTAACAATGTATTGTTATTAAACTGGGAAAATTCCACAGGTATCTTGTCTCAGTGTAGTACTGGACTCATGTCCAGGATTACTCACTATTTTCAGCTTTGATTATAGAATATGTAGAAATTTTTTAAAAAAAGTTACTTATTGTACTGAACTAGGAGGGGCTGCAAACAATTTAAAGAGGATTTTAATGATAAATGAGTCTGGTAATTTGATGAAAGTGTATGAAATAAATATGATGAAACTCAATAAAGACAACTGCAAAGTATCACTTTTGAGGAAGCAAAAAATCACATAAAAGTATCAAATGGGAAATGATTAGTTTGAAAACAATTTTCAAAAAAGAAGCCTAGTACAAAGTATAAACATGAAATCCAGGAATGTGGTGATGTGTGAGAAGTAAAACCATGATGATATGAATTAATACTAATATTTTAAGTAATTGGGAAATATCTATTTATTTCTGTCTCTGGGTATTGAGGTGTGTCCTGGGAATGCTATGTCTGAGTCCAATGGTGATGGCACATTTTACAGTGAAGACAATTTGGAAATCATACTCTTTCTGAAGAGAGAAAGAACATAGCTTTGAGAAGGTCTACAAGGAAAAGATGAATTAGCAGCTCTTTTTCTGGGAAATAGGCACAACGCATATGAAGTATGCAAAAGTAGTTCAATTTTTTTGAAGAAAAGGACTGTTACATGATTATGCTGTTTAAAGTAGTATAAAAAGAAATGAGTAAGATGAAGCAAGAGGTACTCAGATTAGATAGAATTCAGATAGATATTCTGGCTATGAGAATAGTATAGCACTGGAACAGGATTTCTGAGGATATTCTGGAATCCTTGTTTCAAATCCTGAAAATAGGTCAGACAGACATCTGTCAGAGATGAGAAACAGATGTCCTCTTGAGAGCACTCCTACTTTTACATTTCTATGGTAATTCATACACCTCAATCAAGAGAAAAACTCACATGCAAAGAACTGCATGCATTCACATACAGACCTGCATCTCCCCCCAAACTCCTACCCTTACCCTGAAAACAACTTTTAAAATTAATGTACACTTCTCACATAATCTTCTACTCTCTGTCTTTGCCTTGAAGCAGGGGGAAGAGTCATTCCGTACTGTTATGACATGACTGCCTGCTGTCCAAACATGAAATTCAGCATATTGTTTTTATACTGGGCCAGCCCTACAACTGTGCAAATCCTTTTGAAAATACCTGATGTAAGATTCTATTAGAAATACTTTGTTCTTTTCCTCTTTTTCAGCTACCTAGTCTGAAAACAAAGCTTCATAGATATGTCTACTCCCTTTTAATGACAAATATAGGAAAAGTCGAAGGTACATTTATGATACTTTGTCACTACTTTGAACCAGTGTCTTATTTATGGGACCACCCTGTAGAGAATGCAACAAGCTCTTAGTCTCTTATGTGATTTTTGCATGAGCCACATGCATCTCTAAACATAGCCTTGAAATATGTAGTAAGAAGAGAGAGTTTCATCTAGGGCTGGAAGGCCAGAAATCAGTTGTCTGTCAAAGAGTGGAGAGAAAAAAACCCAGTTTGTGTATCACCCCTCTGTTTCCTTCTTTTCTTTTTTCCTTTAGTCTAAGTACTGCCATTAGTGGGATGAACTGCAGGAAGGAAGCAGAGGGGAGGTAGAGAGGGCTCCCGAAAAGCAGGAAATCTTTTCAGGTTCTTTTTGACATTATTTTTTAAGGGGGAAATTTTCTGACTTTATAATTGGAAGTTATTTTGGAGTGGGAGTTCTTGGCTCTGTGATTGGAGATTGCTTTGAGCAGGAAATCTGTTTAGTGTTGGGACTGGTTTCCTCATGGCTACTTTGAGTGGCTGTGGAGGAGGTGAGCAGGCTGTGTGACTTATTACCTGCGGCGCTTTGCTGCTTCGGACATCTCTAGACTGCCTGCTGTTCACCATGGATTTCTGCTTCATCCTCACCCCGTCTCCGAGCTCCTGGCTTTGGTCACCCTGCTG
Organism: Upupa epops; assembly: GCA_013397515.1. Taxonomy (NCBI): domain Eukaryota; kingdom Metazoa; phylum Chordata; class Aves; order Bucerotiformes; family Upupidae; genus Upupa; species Upupa epops. The sequence continues at coordinate 45,212 of VZRI01011527.1, forward strand.
TAGCTGGTTTTCTCCTCTCTGCCAGCTGCCACTACTTCCTCAGTGTGCTGAACCAAGTGCTGTTTTCCATCATCGACTTGCTGCCATTCTTTCCCTGCTGGAGATCCCTGTTCCAGAACCCTGCTGTGCTCTGCTGGAGCTACTCCCTATGGAGCCACTCCATGGGCTTTCACTACCACTTTGCTGCAGCCGTTTTTTCCCCTTCAGACCCCTTTGATGCCCTTCTGTGGATTTTGTCCAAGCTTCAGCACTCTATTTAATTTTCACTTGCATTCTGGATATTGAAACTTTTTTATCATATGGATTGGGGTAGAGGTGGAGAGAAATTCCTAACTGGGTCTCTCTGCCCCCAGATTTCTCCCAAATTGGGACATCATCAAGTGTTGATTTGTGTGAAGACTGTGATCAGAGAAAACACTGTTTGAAATGACTGATCTAAACTATCTAGTAACAGGTACAGTAGTGTGGGTTGGACTAGATGATCTTTCAAGGTCCCTTCCAACCTGTAACATTTAATGATTCCATATGATATTTAATGCAACATTTGCTCAATGCTCCCTGTTGCAGGGGATGCTACCTCAAAGTAACACTCAGGAAACATGGTGTCTTCTCCACCTTGATGTGCTTGCATTGTTTATTACAGTTGAGTAAACCAAACTTGATAAAAATTTATTTAAGGCTATGAGACCTTCCTTACAAGTGAAGAATTGCTTATGTTGCTGTGAAACAGGAGTTCTCCCTCTTGCATCTCTGTGAAACACTTTCTGGTACGGTACCAAAGCTGTCAAATTTTGCATAAGTGGTAGTGGCATGAATGTATTTGATTCCAGTTCTCATTACAGCTAAATTAGCTGGCAGGTAACTGTTGGAATGGTACCAGCTTTCAATTCCTTGGATCCTGGTTATGCAATAAGCATTCTTGTGCATCCAAAGAAAACCAAAGTTACTCAGGCCATATTCATGCATAGTGTTAAGGGTGCGTTCATGTGGTGCTGTGCTTCATGGATGTCTGTATGCCAAGGTTAATAGTGTTACTGACCTTTCTTTTCTCTGTTATGCTCTGGCCCTGTTCATTTTGGATGTCAAGGGTCTTTTCCAACCAGAGCAATTCTGTGATTCGCTGAATTCCATAGATATAGCCAAAGAACGGAACAGATTTGCTAGACAATTGCCAGAGTCTTAAGGAGGAACAATTTAAAGCACAAAGGGCCATCTGGATTTATATAGTGTTCTCCTCTGTATTATTAAATCTGTTCTCAAGTGAGGTCGCACAAACAAATGCGAGCCAAAGGAAGTCCTACCAAGAACACTGGGTGGTTAAGAACTGGTTTGTATCAGAAAGAGTGTAGCTAGCAGGAGTAGAGAAGTGATCATCCCCCTGTACTCAGCATTGGTGAGTCCACATCTTGAGTACTGTGTTCAGTTTTGGGCATCTCAATAAAAAGGCATCGAGGTTCTGGAGTATGTCTAAAGAAAATCAATGAAGCTTGTGAAGGGTCTGAAGAATAAGTTCTGTAAGGAGTGTCTGAGGGAACTGGGGCTATTTATATCTAGTTAGAAGAAAGGAAGCTCAGGGGAAACCTCCCTGTCTACAACTACCTAAAAAGACATTATAGAGAGGTGGACGTTGGCTTCTTCTCACAAATGACATAGGACAGGAAAAGAAGAAGCAGTCTCAAGTTGTGCCAGAGGAGATTTAGGTTAAACATTAGGGAAAATCTTCTTTATTGAAAGAATCACCAGGCATTGGAATAGGCTGCTTATGGAGGTGATTGAGTCACCATCCTTGACATGTTTAAAAGTCATGTAGATACAGCACTTAAGGACACGTTTTAGCAGCGGGCTTGGTTGAGTTAGGTTAATGGTTGGACTTGATCTTAAAGGTCTTTTTCAACCTAAGATATTTAACCTATGATATTCACATATGTTTTTTAGCATAAATGCTTTAACTTTATCTAAGTGCTGACAGTCTCCTATTATGGTACGTTGCAATTGAGAGTTTGTCAAAACTGAGCCCGTCAGGGTCTATTAAAGTCCCTACAAGGCTCTGTGCACCAGTTAAATCTCATTTAAAATAGAATTGTGGGACATTACTGATGCTATGTGGAAAAATAAACCTGCATTGAGTGAGTGCGACCAAGTACTACATTTGGACTGATAGGAAGATATACCACTGTTCACATTTATAATGAGGTCTACAGTACATAAATTTTAAGAGGTAATTTTAGGGTATAAGGTTTTGGGAGGTCATCATTAATACTATCATTAACTTGCCAATAAGGAGGTAGGACCATATTTAAAGCCACTTTTACCCTCACTTTCTGTAATCTAGTATGTTTTAAACTTTCATTAGCTGCCACAAATAAAAGGTTTGTGGTATGTGGAACCAAAAGTGTTCTTTCTATCACTTACTAAAGGCATTAATAAAAACAAAAGAAAACAAAACTTCCTGGATCTAAATATAGGTGTGACTAAATTGGCAGATTTTAGTACACATACCTGCTTCAGTAATGGAGACAATGCTGACTGAACTACACAGAAGAGGAAAAACCTAACCTCTTCTTCCATTTTTTTTCTGGAATGCAGCCAAAAATTAATGCATTTTCCCCTCTGTGAGACAAGATTTCTACTTGCTTTCAACCACCTAGGGACATCTCCTTGGAAGACACTTCACCCTATTTGAAACACATCTGCAGCCTGCTTCACATTAAAAATATTAACTATAGAAGTAATGGCATGACAGAAATAATAAAAAAACCCAACCAAACAGAACAATCCAAGGCCACCTAAATTCCAGACCAGATTTCTAAATTTTTGTACAATTAAAGCTCAATTCACTTAGTTAGGGAGAATAATGAATAATGTCTAGGAAATCACCTGGTCAGATACCTTTCATATTGCTGATGCAGCATAAATTTCCCCCTTCACAGATACTGTGCATCTTAAATTATAGCGATGATATTGGCTAAGATCAAAGATCTCTTCTTCATCATTGGCCAGAAGTGGTTAAACACATTTTGACCTCTCTGCAATGATCAAATTGAGGCTGAGTCTTCACTTGAGTTTTCCGTCTATCTGTCCTTGACCCAAGCCTTCAGGATGAGTTCCATGCTATAGACAAGTGGAGAACATATGAGAGTGGATGAGCACAGTCAGCCTGCAACTGGGACATGGTGTAACTTTAACAATTGCTAGTGCCTTTCCCATATTTTTTCCAAAGGCCTGAAGGGACAGACAATGTCTCCTATAGATTTCTGGCAATTCCATGGTGGACCAATTTACTACAAAGCTAACAACAAGGGGAAACACTCATCCAGATATCACAAGGCTGTTGCAAGAAAATAGGCAAAACCTATGTGATTGCAGCAGCTTTAATTGTGGCTTGTTTGCCAGTAGAGATTAACTCAAGTATATCCACTCAAGTGACTATACCAATAAGAAGAGACTTTGTTGAGAGGCACAGCCCACTTGTGATATCTATATATCTATATATCTATATATATGTGTGTGTATACACACACAAGTTATCACGGTGATATATTTTAATGAGAGCTTAATCATGCTCAGCTGGTGTTATTTGGTATAAATTGCATTAATAATGTGACTGAATTATCCACAAAAGATCAAATAATGAGCTGTAAAACTCTAACATAATGTGGAGTCAACAGTTTAGTGGGCTGACACTCCCACCTTAGGCGACTCTCTTAATCTGACTTGTGCATCACTCTTCTTGAGTAAATCATAAAATAAGATTTAACCCTTCTTCCTCCTCCTCCACACCCCACTGGGACGTCACAGAAGTGTAATCCTGTAGCACTGTGGAGAAACACTGAGATATCTGACATAGAGGTCTCTATTAACACTTCAGGTAGCACATCTATTTTGGGGCCAGCAAGCTGACAGCTCCTTGCTCTGTGATATTTTTGTCCTCTGTCTTCTTGTTTGTGCTGCACTGCAGTGCGTTGGACAGGTGGTGGAAATCACAGTGTTCACTTTCTCCTGATGGCCTGTAGCAGAGGGGCAGAGACAGGCTGCAGTTCCATTGTGCTACAGAAAACAGGGTCTACAAGCTCCAGAAAGGTATTTGGACAGAGATTTGCATAGTGCTGGCAGTGCCGCCAGACTCTGTGGTGGAAAGGCTCCCTTTCTGGAATTGCAAAGCACAGGGCACTTCCTGCTGGACTACAAGAAGGCAAACTTACTGTGACCGCACAGAACCTCTGTGCTGCACTGTTCTCACCCAATGTTAAAGCAAACCACCACAAGGATAGAAAAATTTCACCACTTTTCTTGTTAAATATTCTCAGTATCTGTACTTAGGGTGTGCTAGACTTTCTCCCAAGCTTTGCTGTGACTGGCAACTTCCAGTCAAGTCCCATCACAGACTCATTTGTGCTCCTTTTCCATTGTAATTCTCAATGTAGGCAGCTGTCCTTCTCAGCTTACCTTTTCATGTAACTATCCATATCCCACTACAGGAATGTGTGATTAGTGTGCAGATACACTGATGCCTATGTAGAGGATTCTTGGTAAGTACCTCTTTCGAAGTGTGAAGTTTCTTCATACATATTCACCCTTGTCACGCATGACAACAATACGAGTTGTTTCTTTACTTTCTAAATCATGATTAATTAAAGAATTTATCAGTTTTCTCACAGTACCTTTTTTTCTGAAAGTAATCTTCAATTGATAATGAATGTGAGCATATGAATTTGTGTGTTTTTCTTGATATAAAACTGATGATCCTTTATACTCAGTATATCTCCCCTAAAGTATGCTGAATTTAATCTAATCACTACATCACTGGATCTTAAGCACTACTCGTGTGCTAATTATTCTTTTTCTGAGTCCTTTTAAAAACATAGTCAATTAGACTTTATTGGATTCTCAGTGTTCATAGCAGCAAATGGAATCTGGTAGGTGGTGTAATCATGTCATAGATGGATAGATGTCATAGATAAACCTCCTTCCAGATGGGATACACCTCTCTCCA
>VZRI01011528.1:16078-27331 GCA_013397515.1 Upupa epops
GTTCCAACAGCTCAGTCGCTTTGCTTCATCCCCCCCTATTCAGTTGTGGGGAAATAGCAGCAGCCCCAGAGGATAGAAGCAAAATTAAAGTCCTTTTCCTGCCACAGCATCTCCCTAATCAACCTTTGCCCGGCCGTTTCACAGCAAACAGCTCATGCTGGGGTTTGATTCCCCAAGTGGCACTGTGTGGTTGTTAATGTCTCTGTTACAAGAGAGGGGGTTCTTCCCCCCCTTACTCTGTTCTTGTGAGACCCCACCTTGGCTCCTGCAGCCAGTTCTGGTGTCACCAATGTAATAAGGACATGAAACTGTTGGAGTGAGGCCAGAGGAGGCCACAGGGATGATCCAAGGGCTGGAGCTGGGAGGACAAACTGAGGGAGCTGTGATTGTTCAGCCTAGGGAAGAGAAGAGTCTAGAGGGACCTCAGAGCTGCCTTCTGTATCCAGAGCGCTGGGGTTGACCCGTGTTGGGGTTCAGGATTGTGTCTTATGGTGGGTTTTAGCATAGGGAGGTGTTGCCAGGATTGGGGCTGAGCTTCACCTACCCAGCTTCATGCCCAGGGTGGGCACTGGTGCCCTGGTTTGTCCTCATCCCTCTCTGTGTGCTTTTAATATGTAAGAAGAACTTGATCTAGGTGATCCTGCTGTGGCAGGGGGATTGGACTAGATGATCTTTTGAGGTCCCTTCTGATCCCTAATGATTCTATGAACTTCATCTGATCAGCACGACCTGTTCCTGCCTCTGGTGGGGTTGCAGACGTAGGCTGGGAACAGGCTGCCAAGCCTCTGGGTGCACTCTGCATTTCAGGCTATAAAATCCCTTGCACTAGACCTACTGAAACTTTCCCACTGGTGCGAGAGAGGGATCAGTGGAGCAAACAGCCCAGAGCCTTTCTTCTCACCCCAAGTGACCACTCACACCCCTGCTGTCCTATCCTATTGCCTCTCCCAGCTGGATGTGGATGCTCAGCTTGGCCACATCCCTGCTTGGGCTTTGGAGAGCTGGTTGCTGCCTTCCTCTTCCTCCACTTGTGTTAGGATTTTTTTACAGGATCGTTGATGTTCCTGTTCCTCCTCAGCGCTTTCTAAAATCGTAGAATCAGTCAGCTTGGAGAAGACCCTTGAGATCATCAAACTCAGCCACATTTAGCAGCTGCGGAGGCCCAGGCTGCCCTTCCCTCACGTTGATTGTGTTTTAGAGTTGAGAGAAGTTAGTGGAGCCTTCACCCTGCTGCAGGGGTCTCTCTCAATGCAAGGAGGACCACACCAGGGATACCTGGACAGGATGTCTTGCAGCAGCAGCGCGGAAGAGTTGGAGACACAACCGTGTTGGTTTTATCTCCGTGTTCCATTAACAGGAGCGGATCGTGCCAGCAGAAGGGCTATTTTTCAGCTCTTTCCATTCATTAAGGTCTCATTTGCTAAGATTTTTCCATTGGAGGAGCCAAAGAATGTTAAAGGCTTCTCCTAAAAAAATGCCAGCTGCTTTAAGCTTTCACACATAGCGATGCAAACCTCTGGTGTCTGCTCGAGAAAGGGAAGAAGGATGGGCTGGAGGGTTTGCAAAGGAGCCCGGTAGATCCGTGCGGTGAGGTGGAGCCACTCGTGTGCCCGGTTGGTGGGTGGTGATAACGTTGCCTTGTCTCCGGCTTCTCTCTGGAGGGATGGATGTGTGGTTCAGAGGACGATGCTTTCCTTTATTTCCCTTCTTTTCCCCCCTTTCTGGCTGTTGTGGGGATGAGCGCCTGGTGCTGAGCTCAGGCAGTTTGTTTGTGAGATCCTGCATCAGCAAATTGCAGGGTTGGAAGGATGCAGTGGCCAACCTGTGTCCCCCCACAGAAGGGCTGTGGGATCTCAAAGCATCTCTGCTTTCCCTTGCTTTAGGATAGAATCCCTAGGGATCAGAAGGGACCTCAAAAGATCATCCAGTCCAATCCCCCCTGCCACAGCAGGATCACCCAGGCCAAGCTGCACGGAAGCCACTGGTGGGAGCACTGCTGCGTCTTCCCCTGAGCCCTGAACTCCTACAGGGGCTTTTTCTCTGAGCCCTGAAGTGAGTTGTGTGTGAAGATGAACCATGTGTTGGGGTTTTTTTGCTTCCATTCCTCTTAGTACTCAGAGAACCATGGTGTGACCCTACCTGGTGGCCTTTCAGTGCTTAAAGTGATCAGTGAGGAAGGTGGAGACAGAGTTTTAGCAGAGGCTGCTGTGACAGGACAAGAAGTGATGGTTAAACTGAAGAGGGAGATTCAGACCAGGGAAAAGGGTGAAATTGTTGGTGCAGAGGTGGGAGAAGCTCCATCCCTGGATCCATTACAGGGCAGATAGGACTTTGGGGCTCTGAGCAACATGCCCTGGCTGGGGATGTCCTTGCTCAGGGTAGGGGGGTGCCACTGGATCATTGGGAAGCTCTTGTCTCATCCAAACCAGACCCGATGCTATTACTTCCAGGGAAAAGAGAGCTGTGGAATTCCAGGGTCCTTGTGCTCAGTGCTGTAGGTTTCATTAGGGTCCAACCCTTAGTAAAGGGAAAGGAACGTGTGAGGAAAGGGCTTTCAGCTAACCTAAGCACTGAGCAAAGCTGTGAGAGGTGCTGAACCAAGCTGCAAAAGCCTCCTTGAAGCATCACGCAGACACGAGTGCTGCTGGGGGAGGCGACACTGGGAGGACTTGTCCTCCTACATCCTGGGCTTGGCTTGGCTGGTGGTGCTGTCAGCTCCCAGGGGCCCCTTTTGGTGCTGACTGCTTTGTGCAGCCTCTGAATCAGGGTTTTGAACAGAGTAAATCCATCGTGGTCCTTCCTCACAGGGTCCATCTGGCCATCCCAGTAGAGGAGCTCCTGTCCGTGCAGGAGCAGGGTCTCTGGTAGTCACTGGTACCTGCAGATAGCGACATCTCAGGCTTGGAGACAACATCTGGTTGGTTTTGTCTGGAGCAACAGCTCCGTGTCCAGCTGTGGGAAGGGAGCAGATGTGAAAATGAGGAGTTTAATGCCGCGGACCCAAACCGTCCCTATACGCTGAGTGTCTGCAGCTGCCGCTGGAGGCTCGAGCTGTTTGTGTTACGGGGCTGATAATGGTGAAACCAAATCCATGAGGTTTTGATTTTTTTTGGTTTTAGCCTATTCAAAACGAGCAAATTCTTTCCAGAAAGATTTTATGAAGCCCTGAAAACAAGATGCTGTCGTGAGGGGTGAGGATGTTAATGCCCCGTGCCAGGGTACGGGAGCAGCCCCTTCGTGGGGAGGCCAGGGCTTGTTTTTCCTCAAGTGTCTCAGAAAATTGCTTTCCGAGATGTGCAAGAAAAAAACCCCCAACAAAACTTTATGAATCGAGCGGGAAGCCAGTAAAAATTAGTAGTTACAAGCTCATTTCAATAGAAATGGGTTTGCTGCTCCACCGCCTGCCAACCATTTATGAGACTGGCTGGGTGCCGGCGAGCAGGGTCCAGCACGCTGCATCCTTCCACCCTCCTGCTGCTGGAAATAATTTGTGACTTTAAAAAAATAAATAACACTATTGTGGAGCTTGTTTTATGGTTGGGGCCTGAGCTGGGTGAGGGTGACAGGCTCTGGAGCCTGCAAAACCTGGTGAGGAGGGATTTCTCTCCTCCTTCTCCCTCAGGTGGGTTTCTGCAGAGCAGGTGAGGGTTGTACCCGCAGCACATTGAGCCTGCTCACCAGATCAAGAGCTGGGGTGGGGTGGCCCTGCTGCTGTAGGGCTGTTGGAAGGGGGGTGGTGGATGCTGTTTGGGGCCATGTGTTGAGCAGCTCAACAGCACTTGGCTAAAACCTTACCCTGATGCCCCAGGCATGTGGGATCCTTTCCTTCAGGCCTGCTTACAGGTAGAAGCAGGGGCTGCTCTGGTTTTTACTCCATCACTTGGTCCCTGTCCTCCTAGTTCAGCTAGAGCCATAAGTATTGCTCTTGTCTGAGCCCTTGTCTTTGAGGGATGAGGTGATGAGGGGTGGATGTCTCTCAGGGAGCTGATGACAGACTGAGTGCTTTGCTTCTCCATCCCTTGACTCTGCTGGGGATGTCCTCCTCACGTAAAACCCAGGGCTGTTTCCTCTTGAGCCAGGTGATGACTTCCTCGAAGGGCCAGACCCCAGAACAAGTCCTTCTCTAATCTGTCCCATCCTTAACTGTTATGGGAAGTGCTCAGCATGGCAATCCATCCAGCCTTTCCATTGCTGCCCAGGTGGAGCTGGTGGGCAGAGCTTCTTTCCACCCCAGCCAGGTGTCCAGCTGATGCCTAGGGGATGGCTGTTGGTCTGCCATCCCACAGCCGCCCCATCCCATCAGGTTGAGCAGGGAGGCCGTTTGCACCGCGTGTCGTGTCTGTCTTAGCCCAGTGATTTATACCCATCCTCAAAAGGTGTGGGGCTGTCTCCTGCTTCTGGGATGGGCAGGGTCTCTCTCCTCAAACCCTTCCAATGCAACTGTGGAAAATTCTACCCCAGAGGAGAGCAAGGAAATTCCTGAGCGAGGACAGAGTAAGGTAAAGATCCTATGCACGGGGTGAGCTGCTCTTCCCCCCATTGTTGAGCTATTTCAATGAAAGGGAAATGTCAGCAAAAGCCTGTTTAAAAAAAACCCAGGAGAGAGAGGAGAGCCCTCAGCTGCTTCTTCACCACAGACACAAGAGCATTAGAGTCGCCTTTTCTTTCCAGGTAGCTACAGCCACAAGTTTTGAAGCATCCGTGATCTGTCTTTTCCTCAGTGTTGTGGCCCTGTGGAGGGGGATTGGATTCAGCTGTGCTCGCAAGGGTCGGTCATCTGAGAGCTCCCAACATGAAAGGCCTTTGCAAATGAGTTTTGCTCTTGCCATGCTGGATTTGTTTGTGTAGAAAAACCTCCGCTCATTTGGTATGTGCCTGGCTTTGAAGGGCTTCTCTTCAAAGACTCCGGGAGCTTTGTGTGTGTTTCATGCGCCGAGCTCCGCCGTCGTCCGTGAGGCTTCGCGGGGAGGTGTCTGCTAGTGACTCGGGTAAGACCCGCAGGAAGGAAAAGCTCAGCATAGCTCTCGAAGCCATCAAGGAAACTGAATGCTCAAGGCTCATTCCTGATAGGAAACCAGCCCTGGAGCTCCGTCAGGGCATGGGGTTCGTCCCACCCCTGTCCTGTAATGTGCTCACAAGGAGCTACCTCACCCTTGCTGCAGAGATGGAGACTTAGGGAATCATAGAATCCTTGTGGAAAGGACCTCCAGGATCAGCAAGCCCAGCCCTCATCCCAACAGCTCCCCAACCCCTACACCATGGCCTCAAGGGCTCTAGCTACTCGGTTTTTAAACCCCTCCAGGGATGGGGACTCCACCAGCTCCCAGGGCAGCCTGGTCCAGTGCCCAGCCACTCTCTCAGCAAAGAGCTTCTTCCTCAGAGCCAGTCTAACCCTCCCCTGGTGCAGCTTGAGGCCATTTCCCCTCGTCCTAGCATTGCTTGACAATGGGCAGGAGGAAGCTGTGAGTGACCTGGTAGAGTGAGGATTTTGAGGGATGGTTGATCCCAAGCAATTCAGCTGAGCTCTTTGCAGTCAGAAGCCACCCCAGGAGGTGCAGCGGGGCTGTAGTTGTTACTCACAGGGTAAAGAGTGACAGTAATATCACGGTATTGCCTGGTTCTTCCCTCAAAATCTCTTTTTCCAGAGTTATTTAACCTCAAAAGCTGAAATTGCAAGACCCCATCTAACATCAAGGGGTCTTGCACGTGTGGATCAGAGCTGTCACCAAGCAGGTTCAGGTCATGGTGGGGTAGAGGGGAGCCCTTTCACCTCCAGCCTGCCCCACGCGAGCACATCCCAGTGTGCTGCTCGTCTGCATCGACGTGAGCAGCACAAAAGGTAATGAATCCCAGAATCCCTGGATGATTCTGGATGGAGAAGCTCATTGAGTCTAACTGCTCCCCCAGTCCTGCCAGGTCACCCCCAAGCCCTGTCCCTCACCCCACATCTCCATGGGACTCCCCGCCTGGCCTGGGGAACCCTTGTGGGGCAGCAGTTGTTCCTCAGGGCCAACCTCACCCTCCCTTGAGGCTGGTTCCTCTCATCCTGGGCTGACTGGCCCCCACCTGCTTTCAACCTCCTGAAGGTCAGGGAGTTGTGGAGAGCCAGAAGGTCTCCCTTGAACCTCCTTTTGGAAAGGGCTGTCACCTTCCAGAGCCTTGGGGCTGCTGAAGGAGGTTCCTTTCAGAGTCCATCACAGAAACATTGAAGGTTTTATGGCAGTGGAGAGCAGAGGCTTCATTCCTGGTGATGCTTTTGGGCTGCATCAACCCGCCGGCAGCGGGAAGGGGCAGCCCTAGCTGGACACAATCTATCAGGGTTGANCACAATCTATCAGGGTTGAAACGAGGACAGACCAACCCCCATGGCACAGTTCAGAGAACCAGAAGATAATCCCCCATCAGCCAGAGCTCCAGTCACCACCACTCCATCTCTGCTGAGCGGAAAACATTTCTTCTTCTCCCTTCCCCCCCTTTTTTTCCCCCCTCTCATTGAGATTTCTGCACAATATTATTTTAATCCCAATCCTCCCACCCCTGCTTTTCCCTCTCCCCTCCCCGCAGGCTCTGTTCACCCCATGCAGGCAGCGAGAGGCACACAATGAGGAGCAGCTGGCTCCAAAAGCGAGTTTCCCCTCGGAGGCAGAGCGGAGGGGCCGGACGAGGGCGAAGCTGGCACCGAGCAGTGCCGGGGCGTGCTCAGCCCCTGCTTCTCGCTGCCGCCTGGCTCGCTGCCCCCAGCCTCCAAAATGATGCTATTTTTTTTCCCCCTCTCCTTCTCCTGGCTCCATCCCTCTTTGAACCCCCTGGTGTTTTTACGCCTGGGTTTGGGGCTGCTGTCAGAGCATCACCCGGGTGGTGGAGCGAAGGGGAGGACTGGGACGATGTGGGATGCTGCCTCCAGCCGTGGCAGCGCAGGCTGCCTTTGATTAGAGGGTTGTTAAGACAGGGCGCTTATTTGTTTCTCAAGCTCTTCTGCCTCCCTGCAGATCCCTGCGTTGGAGGGTTTGTGCTGTGTTGAGCTCAGGAAGGCATCCAGTAGGATTTCCAGCTGAGATTTCCAGCCTGTTCAAACACCCAGGAAGATGTCAGGCGCTCAGAGGGTCCTTCCAGGGCAGATTTTATTGTGAGCAAACCTGGCTGCAGCATCAACAGCTCTCTGCTTCATTAAGCACCAGACTGCCTGCTCCTGCTGGCCCCTGGGTGCCCACAGTGGTGCAGGCAGCACAGACCTTGGGGAGGGGGTGTGTGGATGAAGCATCAGGATTAACCTCTTGGCTTTAGCTCCTCACCTGGGCAGGGGCTCTGCTGGCTTTGCTGGAGCCACAACTGAGAGTGAGGGTGGGTTATTGCCCTTCCAGAGGGAAAGAGCTTTTCTTTGGAGAAGAGGAGGCTGAGGAGGGGAGATCTCACTGCTCTCTATAACTACCTGAAGGGAGGGTGGCGTGAGGTGGGTATTGGCCTCTTCTCCCTAGGGACAGGTGATAGGAGCAGAGGAACTGGGGGCAGGGGGTGCCAGGGGAGGGTCAGATGGGATTTGAGGAGAAACCTCTCCCCAGACAGAGTGGGGAGACCTTGGCACAGGCTGGCAGGGAGGGGGTGGAGGCACTGTCCCTGAAGGGGTTCAACAACCAGGCCTCCAGGGGGTTTGAGGAGATGGGGTAGTGGCAGCAGAGAGAACGATTGCCCTTGATGCTCCTGAAGGTCTTTTCCAACCTTGATGATTGGTGATTCCGCAGTGCCTGAGTGAGTGCCTTCTGCTGAAGGAAGCGGTCCAGCTCCTCTTGGAGCTTCCGTTGCCTGTTTCTCCTGTCAAGTTGCCTTCGGTGCCTATATTCTTGCCAGAACTAGGATACAGCATGAGGGATGGAACGTGCCTCAGCAGAGATGGTTTCCCAGAGGGCTGGTGCTCTGTCCCATCCTCACTGATGGCACAGCGACAGGGCTGAGTCTCCAGCTCGATGCTGCTGTGAGTGTGCAGGGTCGAACACCCCCTGCAACCTTGGGGGTCTCCAAACTGACTGGAACTGGAGCTCCAAAGGCAGCAGCGAGCGTTAGCCACGCGCCCAAGCTTGAAGCATCGGGTCAACCCGATACCTTGAATGACTTTCCTGTGGAAGAAGTTTTCCACAACTCAGCACCTCCAAGAGTTTCAGGAACAGGGTTTTTTCTGGCTAGCTCAGCCTGCAGACGGGGTGATGTGATGCCTCTGTACCCCTGCTCTGCCCATCACTCCCTCCACCCAGCCCAGGGATGCTCCTGCAGCACCAGGGGAAAATCCAAGGCAGGGTTTTTTTTGGAAATAGGAGGGCTCGAGTGCTCCCAGAGCGGTGCCTCTCTGTTTTGAGGAAGGTTGTGGGTGTTTATTTGAGGGAAGAGCTGCTCAGCCAAACGTCCTGCTTTTAAACTGGGCTCTGCAGCAGTCGGAAAGATGCCTGCAGCTATATTTGTGTGCAGCCTGCTGCTGCCATCCCGAGCACTGGGGCTGTGGGATCTGCAGTGAGGGCTTAGGGGGGGACAGGCTCAGGTCCTTTCAGGGTTTCTGCTGTGTTGAAAGCCATGCTGGCAGTGATAGCCGTGCTATCCCCCTGTCCGTTGGGATAGCCATCCTCAGGCAGGGAGCTGGGTGACTCACAGGGCTCTGAAAATCCCACCCCATCCCAAAGGGGAAAGTGTTTGAGCCCTGACTTCGGAGAACCAAATAAAAGGCAGTAGGAATCACTAAGGATTTGGGTTTTTTTTTGGGGGGGAGCATGGAAGATTTGGGGTTGGGGTTAAAACCGCTGAGTTGTTTCTTTCCCCCTCGTTTCCATCGCAGATGCAGCCCTGCCAGGAGCTTGGCTCAGCTTCCCCACAGCAGAATTAGGAACGTATTTATGTCTGGGGGTTTGTAAGGAAACCTGAGAGCAGGTGAGCTCGGCCAAGACCGGGCTCTCAGCGGCAACGGCCGCTCGCCCTGTCCTCAGCTGCATCTCTTGGCTGCACCTAAGGGAGGGTGCAGGCAGGGACCTATTTCAGCAGATGCCTTTCTTAGCAGCAGGGCTAAAAATGAATCGGCAGTCTGATTCCACGAGAGGAAACCCTTTTCCTACTGCTGTTTTGTGTCTGGGATGGCCTTGTGGGTTTGGCCATCACAGGGTCCTTCAGCAGCTCTGATGTTTGAAAGCCCTGACTCTGAGGTAGGGGATGCATGAACACGAGCTGGTACTCTAGCTTCTACACATCACAGCTCCTGGTTGCTCCAGATAGTCCATTTCACCTTCTCTCATCCTCTCAGAGCTTTACAAAGCTGCAGCATGCGGGTTTTAGGTGTAAAGGACCATCAGGAGAGCTCCTTGACCTGTAACGCTAAAACCTACTAGAGCCATCCTTTAGCTGAACTCATACCAGGCTGGTGGCTGTGGATAGAAGGATCTATTGTTGTATTTATACTCACAGACCCAGTTCCAGCTCAGCTGTGTGCCCAGAGAACCTGGGAGGATCACCCATGACCCGTGAGGTCTGAATTCCCTTACAGAGATGCTGCTTTTCCATCTAGTTAAGGAACTGATAACTTTTGGGGTCATTTTGGTGCTGTTGGTGTCGCAGTCCTTGCGCTTCCTCTTAGAGCAATGCATCTGTCCATGCTTGAGCTCTTCTGTAGACACTGAACTGCTGTCAACGGGGAGAAAAAGCCACTCGTGGGGCAAAAGAGCCACTTAGAGAGCACAGTTCATTCCAAAAGGCAGATGAGTGGAGGGCTGGAGCACCTCCCCTGTGGGGACAGGCTGAGAGAGGAGACTCCAGGGAGATCTCAGAGCAGCCTTCCAGTCTCTGAAGGGGGCTACAGGGAAGCTGGGGAGGGGCTGTTTCCAAGGGCTTGGAGTGGTAGGAGCAGGGGCAATGGTTTCCAGCTGGAAGAGGGGAGGCTGAGACTGGAAGTCAGGAGGAAGTCCTTCATGCTGAGGGTGCTGAGACCCTGGACCAGGTTGCCCAGAGAGGTTGTGACTACCTCCTCCCTGGAAGTGTTCAAGGCCAGATGGGCTGGGGGCTCGAGCACCCTGGTCTAGTGGGAGGTGTCCCTGCTCATGGCAGGGGGATTGAAACTGGGTGATCTTTGAGTTCCCTTCCAACCTGACCCATGCTGGGAATCCTAGAATCCTTTGGGATCAGAAGGGACCTCAAAAGATCAGCCAGTCCAATCCCCCTGCCGCAGCAGGATCCCCCAGACCCAGTGGCACAGGAACACAGCCAGGCAGGGCTGGAACATCTGCAGAGAAGGAGACTCCACAGCCCCCGTGGGCAGCCTGTGCCAGTGCTCTGTAACCCTCAAGTTCCTTCTGATACTGATACGGAGCCTCTGTTCCAGCTGGCACCATCGGTTATGCCCCAAAACTGCTGCTTTCCCATCATTTACTGCTGGACTCCGCAGCCCTGGATGTCTTGTGCTTGCTCTCACGGCCCTGAGATGCCTCGCAGAGGGTTTGAGTGGTTGTAAGCTGTGAAAGACAAAACCCTCCACAACTCTTTGAGTGGAGATCAGCGTTCCACACCGACCACGGGAACAAACAGCAGAGTTCTCCACGACTTCCACCAAGGCTGGACTGTGTCCATTGTCTGATAGCGGCTGGGACTGTGATGTCATGGGCAGAAAATAGCGCCTGTTGTTGTCAGAGTAAAAGTTGAGTTTTCTTGTAATCTTTTCCTGGGCTGCCGCCCCTTTGCAGCCTTCCCCTCGGGAACCTGCGAGCAGCTCTCCAGCCCCTTCCTGATTGTTTTTGCAGCTCCATTGCACAACCCCGCCGTTGTTTGGGCTTGCAGATTGGTTGTGAGCGGTGGCAATAGCAGGAGGGAGCTGGGTCTCTTCAGCTTGGAGAAGAGGAGGCTGAGGGGAACCTCATTGCTGTCTCTCAGTCTGTGAGGGGTGGGTGTCAGGAGGATGGAGCCAGGCTCTGCTCAAGGGCGTCTGGGGACAGGACAAGGGGCACTGGGTGCCAGCTGGAACAGAGGAGGTTCCCTCTCAATCTCCGCAGGACCTTCTTCCCAGGGAGGGTCCTGGAGCACTGGCACAGGCTGCCCAGGGGACTCAATTGCATCACAGGGCTTGAGCCCTGTGCTTCATGGTTGCAAGAGTTGAACCTTTCCAACAGCCTCTGGTATGTTAGATGGGCACCTCAGTGTATGAGACAGCTCAGATCTGCAGGGTCTTGAGGGTGGCTCAGTAGTCAGGTTAAAACCTTTCCAGTGTCATGACTGGTTAGGGGTCTGGAGAAG
>VZRI01011530.1:6297-16973 GCA_013397515.1 Upupa epops
AGGTCACTATAAGGCCCCTCCAGAGCCTCTTCCTCTTCAGGCTGAACAACTCCAGCTCCCTCAGCCTGTTCTCATAGTAGAGGGCTGTCAGAAGGCTGGGGAAGAGTGTTTTCAAGGGTGGGGAATGATAGGATGAGAGGTCATGGTTTGAAGCTGGAAAAGGGCAGAGTGAGGCTGGACATGAGGGAAAAAGCTGCTGGATCCCTGGAACAGGCTGCCCAGAGAAGGGGTGGAGGCCCCATCCCTGGAGCCATTCAAGATCAGGCTGGATGGGGCTCTGGGCAATCTAGTCTGGTTAGAGATGGCCCTGCTTGTTGTAGAGGGGTTGGACTAGACCATCTCTGGAGTTCCCTTCCAATCCTATGATTCTATGATGAAACAGCTTAATGCGTGGGACAGAGATGACTAGAGTATGTGCCCTGGTCATGTCCACCGCGTAACTGCAGTGGTAAAAGTGAAGCTCTTCTATTGTACATGGCTTTGTCTATAAAGAATTTCCAATGCTCAGAAGACTCTAGAAAATCACCCAGTGATTCCACACTCGCATGACTCATGCTTGCAGGTGCAATTGGTTACCAGGGTGACACATTCACAGCCTCAGAATCCTGCGCGAGTTCTTACCATGGCTTTCTCGAAACAAGCTGCTGCTCCAGAAGCCAGAATTCCTTCTGTGAGAGCTCAATTAACCCATGAGGCACACACTGAGACAGCTTGTCATGGGAGGAAAATATCGAAACCATGCTGGTTCCCTGCCCAAGTCTTTAATACCATCTGTCAGTACTGGCTATTACGGCTGCTTTCTGGGGCCAGGGTGCTTTGAAGAAGTTACACCATCCTCTAAACAACAAGCAATGCTTCTTACCAGGTTTATGTGAGCAGTTTTGTCATAGTCAGCCTTGTCACACCTCACAAATTTCTTGGAAAACCTTTCTTATCCTTCAGTTTCCCCTCTTTCATCTGCTGTTCCCTCCAAACCCATAAAAACATGGGCTTGCTCTGAAAATTCAAGCAAAAAACTACTTTTCAGGCTACAGAATAAAATACAACACGGTGCATTTAAGAGTCAAATACTAGCCCTTGCATATTACAAATCAAAGAGTAAACGTAAGAAGGCAGGTGAACAAAGCAAAGCAGCTTGCCGTATCCATTCCTACAGATCTCTGAAGACCCTGTGAATCTCTCCTCCTCAAGGACAGCAATTGAGACTCACTTCTGGGAGAGCTATCACTGTGCCTGCAACCCTCAATCTTGCCCTGTAGATTCATGCCACCAATACTGTCCCTATTTAGGAAAATACATGTGTAAATTTACCAGATCTATTTAACATTTGAGCTGACAGCAGCTAGCAACACTCAAGCTCTTCAAAAGATTGAAGTGATGAAGTAGTAAATAGTCACATTTATCCACACCCTTCCTTAGAGGATCCCCAAGCACTCTGTGAAAACAGCATTTAAGCCTCTCTGTGGTCTTGTTTTTCTTACTTTATCAGAGGGGAAAAGGTACAAAAAGAACAATGAACCTGAAGGTCAGCTGCAGCTCAGGGAGTTTAACAGATGAGATCTGAATTCTAGTCAATGCTTCTGCTCCCTGAAATAACTGAACTCTCCAAGTTCCATAGAACTGTATGTTCTCGCACTGCCTGTATGATTTCCTTCCTGAGCCATTTGGGAAAATACCATATATACATCTCAACTCACTACAGCATCCGTCTAAGCTTCAGAGCACTTTGAGCATCATTAAGAGGTTTTTTTATAATAAAGGTGATAGTAATAAAGTGCAGTGCAGCTGAGCAGTGTAGGAGGAAGGGTCTGACACTGCTTTGTGGAGATTCTGTGAGTTCAGAAACAAACACCAAATCACAATCACAAATGCAAGCAATTGAAAAGAGATGTAACACTTGTGAGATCCCTTTTGGAGTACTGTGTCAAGTTCTGGAGTTCACAACACAAGAAGGACACAGAGCTCCTGGAATGGGTCCAGAGAAGAGCAACTACAATGATCAGAGGGCTGGAGCATCTCCTCTGTGAGGGCAGGCTGAGCAAGTTGGGTTTGTTCAGCCTGGAGATGAGGAGACTCCCAGGTAACCTTAGAGCAGCTTTCCAATCTCTGAAGGGGGCTACAAGAAAGCTAGGGTAGGGCTTCTGACATGAGTGAGTAGCAAGAGGACAAAGGGAAAGTGTTACAGACTTGAGGAGGGGACACTGAGGTTGGACATGAGGAAACAATTCTTTGCTGGGAGGGTGCTGAGATGCTGGAACAGGTTGCCCAAGGAAGCTGCGGTTGCCTCATCACTGGCAGTGTTGAAGGCCAGGTTGGATGGGGCCCTGAGTAACCTGATCTTTAATGTCCCTTCCAACCCTGGCCATTCTATGAATTCATGTGCAAGTTTGGTTGACAGCTAAGAGATCTGGATGAACCCCAGATAGACATCTCACACACATCTTGAGTGTTCAAGGCCAGGTTGGGTGGGGTCCTGAGTAACCTGATCTGGTGAAGGTGTCCCTGCCTGTGCAGTGGGGTTGGAACTGTGTAATCTTTAAGGTCCCTTCCAGCCTTGGCTGGAATTCTATGTGATTCTATGAAAATGCAATTATGTTGGAAGAACTCTCCTTTTGTGGAAGTCACAAAAGCAAGGTTTTTTTCTTGTTGCTACTTAAATTATATAAACCAATAATTTCATAGACGAAAATATGTAAAAATATAAAATATCTCTAGAATATTTATAAATTACAGAATATCTTAAATATTTATGTAGACTATCTACAATATTTATATAGAATATCTAGATAATCTCAATTATCACCAAAACAAATGCCTTTTTTCCCCTCCCTTCTCCTCTGCTTTACTATCAGGAAATATCCTGTAAAAGCCTAAGAAAACAACAGGATAAGGTATAGCTGTGTTTTAATTTAGACTTTGACAAGGCAGCACAGATTGCCTGAATGTTTCCTTCTGCTGAACAGGGACAGTTGCTGGCCAAGAGTCAGGGTGCCGAAACACAGCCTGAAAGGAGCAGACTGAAAAATCTGTGCTGCTTTCAAAACTACAGTTTGAAACCTGAAATTTTAAGTTCTAAGAACTAAAAAGACTAGAGTTGCAGTGCAGCATACACTGAGGTGAGGGGAAAGGGAAAGCAACGGGCAAAGAACTCATTCTGCTGTGCTATAGAACCAGCCGGTGAGGTTTAACAGCACCCTGTACCAAACAGGATCTCTCATTTGGTCGCAGAGAGGGCAAATCAACAAACCCTGAATAATGAACTCTAGATCAGCACAGTTGTTTGGATTCAACTTTCAACACAAAAAGAAGAAAGTCAAGAGGGTAGAAGAGACACAGGAACAGCTTGCAGGAGATCTGGACAGATTTCCTAGAAAGCTTTTTTCGAAGTTTGGAACAGAACTCAGTCAAATGCTGAGTACCCTGTGCCCAGTCTGCAGCCTATGGTTGGAAACACCCAAGACACAGAAAGCACATAGAAAACTTGTAGAATGATGTCAGTTTTCCCTAGGGAAGGTTCCTCTGGGCAAGTAAAAGCACCATCAGACTGTGCTTTGCTTTGTTCTCCTCTGCAGTTCACATTAAATGGAACAGAAAGAGCTGAAGCAATACCTTTCACGGGAATGTTCGAGAACAATGTCAGGATTTCAGACAAACTGAGGTCAACTTCTTTTGAATTATAGTTTTCCTCCACATGCTCTGGTGATGTTGAACTCCTGCATGATAACCTTTCAGCCTTCAGACAGCAAGCTTTACATTTTCCTTGCCTTTAGAGATAGTCTGTAAATCTGGAAGGAAACTGCAAATTAAGATAAAAAATGCCACAAGCAAATTTAATAAACTCTTATCTCACTGGAAGGTAGCAAAAGCAGCTCAAAGCATAAAGAGGAGACATAAACCATCCGGAATTCAGTCTCAGAACTGAAAAGGGTAGGGGTACTTCACAGCGTGCCTTAACAGGATAGGAATTTCATCTTGTACATACAAAATTATGTAGAACACTAACAAGTAAAGGCCTTTATTAATGGGTCCCAATCACAGAATCACAGACTGTTAGGGACTGGAATGGACCTTGAAAGATCATCCAGTCCAATCCCCATGCCAGAGCAGCATCCCCTAGATCCAGTCACACAGCAATAGTGCAAGCAGGTATTAAACTTCTCCAGACAAGGAGACTCCACAACCTCCTGGGCAATCCCTTCCAGGGCTCTGGCACCTTCACTGTGAAAAAGATTCTTCTCATAATGATGTGGAACCTCCTCTGTTCCAGCTGACACACAGTGCCCCCTGTCCTAGCATTGGGTGACACTGAGCAGAGCCTGGCTCCTTCCTCCTGACACCTGCCCTTTCCATATTGATCAACATGAATGAGGGCAGCCCGAAATCTCCTTTTTTCCAAGCTCAGGAGACCCAGCTCCCTCAGCCTTTCCTCATCNTCCCCTAAACAGGATGGCAATAGTGATTCCCATTAATTTTATTACTCATATAGGATGCAGGTTTTTTTCTCAGTCATGTTAGAATGCTGTCAGGTGTTCTCTCTTTTTAATCTATACATGTTTCACTCGAGAAATTATTCCAGAGGAAAAATTAATGTGATCATGATCTTTAGAATTGATAACACAAGACATTTCTGAATGGTAAGTCTCTGATTTCATGGACTACACATCTAGCTGTTTGGAACTAGGGCAAGCTCTTATATCATTGTGTTAAGGAAGAGGAAGAGGAAATGGGGTCAGGTTGTGTCAGGGGAGGTTCAGATTGGATCTTATGAAAAACCTCTTCCCAGAAACAGTGGGGCAGCCTTGGCACAGGCTGCCCAGGGAGGGGGTGAAGGCACTGTCCCTGGAAAGGTTCAACAAACGGGCAGACAGGGCAACACCCACCTCACTCCAACCTCCCTTCAGGTATTTGCAAAGAGCAATGAGTTGTCCCTCAGTCTACTCTAGGCTTTCTTTCTGCTCACTCTGTCCTCCAGCTGTCGCTACAAGAACTGCTTTACAAAAATTAAGAATTATTGGAGAGCTTTCTCCTGAAAAGCTTTAGCTAAGGTCTTTGCTGTCAGCATAGCAGGACCTTCCCTTTTGTTCTGTACCCAGATTGCTTTTTTTTACTGTATCTAAAAGCTACAAGTTAGAATTGAATATTCTAAAAGCTTCCAGCCCTGGGTTTCTATGGTGCTTCTAGAGCTTTGTTCATTTTTGTATGGAAAAGAAAACAGCTTTTTTTAAACAGCACAAACTCAGACTGCTGGATGAGTTTACCCACCTTGTTTTCCTGGGGGCAGCATGGCAGTACTGACTCCACAATCTTCCTAGACAGCCCCTTCCAGAGCTCTGTCCCCCTCCCCAGGAAGACGATACTTCTCCTATTTATGTGGAACCTCCTCCTTTCCAGCTGACACCTGTTGCCCCTTGTCCTATCATTGGGTTCCACCAAGCAGAGCCTGGCTCCTTCCTCCTGACACCTGCCATTTCCATATTGATCAACATTCATGAGGTCACCCCTTAGTCTCCTCTTTTCCAAGCTAAAAAGACCCAGTATGGATGGACTTATTTTTAAAACTGAAGAGGCCACAGAAGATATTTTCCACATGCTTTAACCACCGTGGAACCACTCTGCTACACCAAGTTCTTCTGTTTATGCACTGGGGCATTGCAGTTCATGGCAGTATTGAATTACCCATCAATTCTCCACTTCCATCTCCCAGTCAGCACAGCTATGCATTTGATTACCTGCTCCCAGAGGGATCACTGCAGCATTTACTCTGCTTCAGTCTCACTGTCTTTCTCTCAGAATTAAAGATGCCTCTGATTTCATGCCTTTGCTGTATTCCATCAGATTTCACTCAAAAACCACATGATGCTAAAAAGCACTGAACAGTGGTGACAAGTTTTCTCACCTCACTAACTCTGCCAGAACAGAATACTTCAGTGTGAGGTTTTCATTTTCACACTGAACCAGTCAAAGTGGATTCCTCTCAGAGATCCAAATCTGGCCAGTTTCTCTTACGTGCAAACTGATTTGAACAGTATCTTCCTTCTTCCCAGAGAAGAGAAAAGCCTCTTTTTCCACTCTGAAACCCATGAGAGATGATTCCCCATGAATAATACAGAACTATTAAAAACACCAAGCTGCCACTTAAGGGGGCAATACATTTCCCAGAAGAATCACTTTTCATAGGGGAAAAACATTTCATCCATTGCTAATGAAAGGACTTGTTTCCTATAGGTGTTATCCAAGTGAGCACTGCTTTAGCACACTCTAAATGGGCTTGTAGGGGTGGGGTTGAGTCTACCCTTAGCAAATTTATGGATGGAACGAAGTTGGGAGAGAGTGTCGACCCACTGGAGGGGAGGAAGATGCTGCAGAGAGATCTGAACAGGCTGGGTCAATGAGCAGAGGCCAACGGAATGAGGTTTAATAGGGCCAAGTACAGGGTCCTACACTTTGGCCACAATAACCCTTAGCAGATCTACAGGTGGGAGGATGAGTGGCTGGAGAGCAGCCTGGCAGAGAGGGAACTGGCAGTACTGGTTAATACTCATCTGAACAGGAGCCTGTAGTGGCTGCCCAGGAGGCACAGAAGCCAATGGCATCCTGGCTTGGATCAGCAATAATACGGCCAGCAGGAATAGAGATGTAATTATCCACCTGCACTGGGCACTGATGAGGCCTCTCCTTGAGTACTGTGGGCAGTTCTTGCTCCACGCTTCAATAAAGACATTGATTGTTTAGCCTAGAGAAGAGGAGACTCGGGGTGTGGGGGGTAACACCTTCTCCCTCTCCACAACTCTACACAGGGGGGTCAGGTTCTTCTCACAGGCACCCAGCACCAGGACGAGAGGGCAGTGCCTGCAGCTGTGCCAATAGGGGGTTAGGTTGGATGTTAGAAAGCCCTTCCTCACAGAAAGGGTGATCAGAGCCTGGAATGGACTGTCCAGGGCAGTGGTGGAGTCCCCATGCCTGGAGGTGTTGAAGAACAGACTGGCTGTGGCATTAGTGCCCTGGTCTGGCTGAGGTGATGATGTTAGGTCATGGGCTGGGCTGGATGAGCTCAGAGGGCTTTTCCAGTCTCAAGAATTCTGTGATACTGTCTCTGGTTTTTCAGTGATATTTCCCACAGCTAGGCACTGCTGTTTGTCTTTAAACAGCAAAGCTACCAGAAGCTTTTTTGTTACTGTCTGACTATTGGCTTTTTTCTCCTGGTACAGACAGAAAATGTGTCTGGGCACTGTTAATTATAAAATCTTGCTCCATTAGACAGATTAGAGAACATACCAGTGCAGCCTGTTGTGTTTCTCCCTCCTGGGCTGCCCACTTCTCCCATCCACAGCTATTTATAGCTGAATTTTCCAAGGCAGAAGTTTGAAATTTCAGTAGTGAGCTGTATAGAAACGGATCTGCCTCTGAGCAGGCACCCTTCTCAAGATTAAAGATGTTCTGATGCCTAAAACTGAGCACTGGAATTTTCTCAGCATAAAGATGCCAGTGAAGAGAATATGAAGGCAGTGTAAAACCCTCCTGCACGGCTCTCCCTGTGAAGTAAAGTGCAATGTTGAGATGATACCTCTGCTGTTTCATATATTGTCTTTCAGATGAGGAATAATACATTTATGGAGGTGAAGCCTGCCATAGCAACTTCCACCCAGCAGTCCCTGTTCTTTCCTTAAGAGGATGTGAATTTCCTCGTCAGGCTGCAGAAATTTCCCTTATGACAGCAAACTACAGCACACTTGAATTTTTTGCATTTGGGCTATAAATTCATGTTTTGCTGCTGAAATTAATTGTGTCTGACACTTTCAGCACATTAACACACATTAGGCACCATGATGTTTGGATGATCAAGGAAGACCTAATTTAATAATTTAGAGATGGTGTGAGGGCTGAGTAAGTAGGACTTGAAGGGATAAGAAATGTGCCTATTACTAGGCTATAATAATAATCCTATTTATTATTTCAAATTCCTCCCACTAGGATGTAACAGTTATCCCACTATTACCCTAACAGTGATCCTATTTCAGTAGTGGGGTTATTTGCTTACTAAATCTGCCAGATGAACTTTGGCTGCTACTTGACCACAACATTACGGGGTCATATGGCACTCTCAGTTTCCAAGTGCTATACATTCCTTGCAATGCTGGACGTGGTGGGTTCTGTCAGATACCCTCTACATTTTGGAAATTACAATCTACCTTTTCCTGCAAGGGTTGAATTGCACAACAGAAGTGGTTCTGAAACAGCAGCTGAAATAGCAAACAGGCTCACAACTGCAGTAAAGCAAAGGAATCCATACAATCGTTAACGTTGGAAGAGACCTGCAAGATCATCCAGTACAACTATCAAAGCAATCCCACCCTGCCCACTAAACCCTGTTCCCCACAGCCACATCTACATGGTTTTTGAACACAGCGACTCCACCACCTCCCTGGTCAGCCTGTTCCAACCCCTGACCACTGTGTGGTCAGGGAAGAAACTTTTCCTGATGTCCAATGGAAACCCTCACACCTCTTTTTCTTCTGGAAAGGGTGTGTGGTGGCTTTTGTGGTTGAGTGTTGGTGTACACTGTCTTGTCCCAGAGCCTCATCTGAGGCCAAAACCCTACATATTAGCTGTTTTCCACTTCTCTCAGAGTGTGTGTAAAGGCATTGTGATACAGTTTATGTTTTACCTTTTTGATTCCCTCACTTATTTGGAGATTTTTTTCCTTTTCTTCTTGGTGATGGGTTCAATAAACTGTTGTCTTTTTAGCAAAGTCATCTCATTGCCTGTTGAACTCTTGTGCTTGAATTACAGGCGCCAACCCAAAACAATTTAGACCCTCTCCCTAAACCATTTGACTGGTACCTTATTAATTTTAGATCCTTTTCCTGTTTGTAGAACTCATGCTTTTATTGCAGGGCACATGATAGTGCAGAGCATAGAGCGAGAATCTGCACAATGTGCCCTTTGCTGCACAAATACTCTCTGTCCTTCAATACCAGGGAACTAATAAATGCGATGGGAGGTTTTTGTGTCCTGTTAAAAGGACTTTCCAAGAACTAAACCACACTTTTTCATATATTTCAGCAAAGAGTTGAAAAAAAGTCAATAGAATGTCAGTAGTGTTGGAGTGGAAAGAGGAAAAAAGAGAATTTTGGAGTTATATGTCTCATTCTTGAAGGAAAAATTTCATCCCTAACTTGGATGAAATGCTGACCAGAATGGCATCCTTCCTTGAAATGATTTTCACATGCTCTAGTGCCTTATTGGCTTTTGATGTGATAACCAAGCTTCAAAGTGTAGACTCTCCACCTAGAAAACAATGAAAGGACCTTTAATTCTGTCTATGTGGTGTTTTACCTAACATCTAGCTGTGCATGACCAGAGCAGCTGAGAACTATGGAACCTGTATATCCACTGGGGGCTGCAGAAGCATAGCATGTGGGTATGGTACTACAAAAACAAAGTTACTCAGATGAGGAAAACATCAGCAAATGCACATGTGGTTGTGGGGGGCTATGCAGAAAATCATTAGTTTTCCTATTGACCATAAATCACAGAACAATTCAGGCTGGAAAAGACCCTTGGAATCACCAAGTCCAACCATCAACCCTACTCTACCAATTTCACCCCTAAAACAGATCCCCCAACACCACATCTATATGACCTTTCCACACATACAGGGATGGAGACTCAACCTCCTCCCTGAGCAGACTGTTCCAGTTCCTTTCTTTTCAAGGAAGACTGAGTGTTCTTCCTTGAAAAAATTGTTCCTCATGTCCAGCCTAACCTTCCCTGGTGCAGTTTGAAGCTCTTCCCTGTTGTTCTATGGTGAGAAGAGACCAGCACCCACCTCCCTACAGCATCCTTTGAGGTAGCTGTAGAGAGTGATGAGGCCTCCGTTCATCCTCCTCTTCTTCAGACTACACTGCCCCAAAAGAAAGCTGAAGCAATAAAGGATTTTAAGCTCAGTTTTCAAACAGAGGAAAGGAATGGCAAGACAGACTGAAATCTGTATTACTACCCATTACTCACCAGGGGAACAATTTCAGAGCGTTTCCTTTCGAATTCTCACAATTATTGGAATGCGCACTCTTCATTTCATACAAAACACACTCTCTTTTGTACTTTCTTCAATGAAGTCAATGATATGATTTAATTACATTAGCATGAACTTTAAACTCATAATGACCACATTCCTGCAGTGTGAATCCAAGAGACAATCTCTACTCTTTTGTCACATATGCATCTACCTACTTACTAGCAGCTACATCAACTAATTAATTGCATTGCAGTCTGTTGCATTATGGCTTGCACTGCTTAAAATTCCCCATGTCCCAGATCAGCTAGTCTTGGATCTCAAATGAGAAATCATAGAATCATAGGGTTGGAAGGGAACTCCAAAGGTCATCTAGTCCAACCCCTCTACAACAAGCAGGGCCATTTCTCACCAGACCAGATTGCCCAGAGCCCCATCCTGCCTGACCTTCAATGGCTCCAGGGATGGGGCCTCCACTACCAATCTGGGTAGCCGTCTCAGGGATCTGGAACCCTCAGATTCAAGAACTTTTTCCTCCTGTCCAGCCTCAGTTTGCCCTTTTACAACCTCAAACCATGACCCCTCATCGTATCGTTCCCTGCCCTTGTGAGCAGTCTTCCCCAGCTTTCTTATAGTCCCCCTTCAGGGACTGGATGGTCTC